>OX463861.1:18509214-18563068 GCA_949825065.1 Odontocerum albicorne
AGATTAAAAATATCAAAATAAATATGAATTGAATGTAAGGATAGAAAGGTGATGACTGTGGGCATAAAAGTAAGCACTTTTCAGCATCTATATATGTTAAGAAAAATATATTTTGTAAGAAAAATACAGAAAATTTACCAAAGAAAGATATACTACAAAGAAAACTTTGTAGATCTTCTGATATGTGATAATAACATATTCGGCTTTAGATGTAGTATTGCGTATAAATGTGAGTGGAAAACGTGGAAAAAGAAACCCAAGGAAAGTATGATTGGATCAAATTAATGATATTTTAAAAGAAAGAAAAGTAAAATAAATCGTAATCGTAAAAGGTGTGTGTGTGGATGTGGGAGGTATCGATATAGGAAAGTCTGGCGAACTATTCCCTCTGCCTACCCCAGCAGTGAAACGGCTTAATGCGAAAGCAATGGAAAAGCCAATAGTTGTAACACACCTGTCTCCCATCCCGGGGGTTGCGGGTTCAAATCTTGCTGGAACGCAGATTTTATAAAAAAGGATTCCTGTCTGTTTTTCACTTAATGCCACTTTAACATCTTTCTGATTGGTTGGAAGACATTTCTTCATGGCAATAAGGCCACCAAGTTGTACTGTATACAACGAAGTGTAAATCCATAGACACAATTAATTCCTAACTTATCACATGATCAATTCTAACCGCACCATAATGTTACATTTAGAAAAAAAAACGGTTCGTGTGCAATGCGATGTTTCATGAAATCAGTAGAAACATTTGCTTTGTTTCGCTTACTGAGAAAACGTCATTACATGTCTTATATAAACTAATGAATTTCAGACAAAATGCATCCAACATAAATCTTATTACATGACGTTTGCTATTGTTCTTAAGACATGTTTTCCTTCTTTTTAACGATTTATTCTTGCCTATTATTTATTATACTTCCATTATAAACAGTACAAACTGGTGGGCTTATTAACATATTGCAATATTTTTTTAAAACACCAAAATATTGTTTAATAAACCTTGAGTGAAAACTAAACTTAAAACTTTAAAAATAAAAATGTGTTCTAACGGGAATCAATTCAGTAATCCCTCGATCCGAAACAGGCGTCCTACCTATTAGACCAAGAGTTCCCAAAGAGGTCGATATCGACCCCCTGGGGTCGATTTGATTTTTCAAGGGGTCGATAGTTTCAATAAAATTGGGGGTCGCTATTTGTTTGTTACTTAAAAATATCTATGATTCCAATAGGTACCTAATTAAGAATATTTGTACTTATTTTTAATTTACATATTTATTTCATAAATGTCAAAAATTACAACAACAACATACCGTATGTATTTGTATATTGTGTGAGGAAACCGCAGAAAGACATATTTGGTGAGGAAACCGCAGAAAACTCAGAGGCGACCAGTTAACACTCTGTGCTTTTAACAGAAACAATGCAGTCACCCTATCTACTATGCGTATCCAGAAAGTATGTGTACTGAGGCTCTCACGACCGGATGGATTTTATTTTCGACATGTTGGCTACACTTCCGTGTAGCCTGACCCTTCCCCTCCGCAACGAGACCGGTTCGAGGTCAGTACGTCGAGAAGTGTCGACGCGACAACACGTTTCGTGAAAAATGTCAATCTAATCTCCCGCCAAGTGCGAAATACGCTGCGTCATCCGTTATCTCGTTTGGAAGGGAAAACCTCCGGTTGAGGTTTATAATGAGGTGAAAACTGCATATGGTGATAAAGCTATGAATCGTACGAGTGTGTACAAGTGGTGTCGCGAGTTTAAAAACAGTCACGTCACACCTCTTCACCCTCCGCGAAAAAGTTCAAAACCACAATTTCAGCCAAGAAAATCATGGCATCCGTGTTTTGGGCCTGTCAAGGCATAATTTTAATTGAATATATGCCTCAAGGGGAGACCATCAACTCTACAAGATACTGTGAGACCCTAAAAAAATTGCGGAGGGCGATTCAGAACAAGAGGAGAGGCATGCTGACAAAGGGAGTCGGCCTGCTGCACGACAATGCCAGACCACACACGGCCAACGCCACGAAGGAACTGCTCGCCTCGTTTAAATGGGATGTCCTGAACCATCGCGCGCATTCCCCTGACCTAGCACTTTCAGATTACTATCTCTTTACCTCCCTGAAGCTGCACATGGTTGGAAAAAGGTTTTCAACCGACGAGGAGGTAAAGGAAGAGGTGGAGAAGTGGACGGGGGGGTTGGCGGGAAACTACGAGTACTTCGAGGAAGGGATCAAAAAGTTGATACCCCGCCTCACCACCTGCATCGAGAGGAATGGCGACTATGTCGAAAAATAGCTTACATATGTACTACGGTAACCACGTAATTTTTTTGTTTAAATAAAAAAAAATGTAACCTACAAAAATTCAGTACACTTACTTTCTGGATATGCCTCGTATATGTACTGATCTCGTTGTGAATCACCAACACTCCTCTCCAATCAGATTCCATTATTGTTTTAACATAATTAGATGATTTGAAAAACTTGTTGCATTCACGTTGAAACCATAATACGCAGTTGCATATCAACACAATGCATAATATCTCACCACTTCTAAGGATACAACGCATTTATTTATCAATTAAATAATAATTATATTCCATTAAAAATTTATTTATATAATAAATTTTGTATATGTGACATTTCTTTTTGTACATGATTGATACATTAATTGTCATTTTGATGACCTGCGTGGCCTGGTTAGTAACTGTTTCACTTATTCGCAGTTGACCTCCGTGGCTTAGTTGGTAAGAAGCCTGTCTTCCGGAGGTTGCGAGCTCAATTCCCACTGGAACCCAGTTTATTAAAAAAAAAACAAAAAAGTTTTCCAGTCTGCTTTTCACTTAAGGCTTCATTCATAAACATATTTCTGGTTGGTTGGAAGAGGGCATTATTCCTTAAAGGATGTATACTAATAAAGTGTTATTCCTTTACATGATTCATTTTGGTGTAGCTATAGCGGCCAGACGTGATTTGTTTAGTATTAGTGGGTTCGTGTCCCGAGTTAGAGCGCTCTTGAAGAGTTTGCTCTCTTAACGGCGCTATATAAAACTGTCCTTTGAATTGAAAACATTGAATGGTGTCGGCAGGAACAATTCTCATTCCCTCACACAAGAACGGGTCTTCCAGCCGCTATGTCTGTTGGACCCTTCTGAACAGGACTGTTTCGGATTCGGACATATTTCATATCACATTATCAAAAGAAATTTTTCTTCTTTGAACGGAGACGTTGGAAACACACGTCAACTTGTTGAAGTGACTTTTAAATATTAAATTGTTTGAAATAAGTAAACTTTTTTTTGTATTTACATTTAAATAACATTTTAATATTTTTTTATAAATCTTCTTTGAGAAATTTGGAGTGTGTCGTTATTTATCAAATAAGTTGTACTGGTATCTATTTAATGATTTTTATAAAAACAGCTCGCGGGCCGCGAATTGGTCATGTTTGACTTACAAAAAATATTTTCGCAACATAACATATTCAAGATCTACAAAAATAAATTATTTTTTTGTGCGATATTTTTGTATTCCTATTAATCACTTAGGCATTTCGTCCTATAAAGAGGATGATTTGTGCCAATAACAATTTGAAAAAAAAAAGGAGGCATTGTGAGAATATATAAAGACTACTGTGATGTCTAAATATTTAAAGAGTTTAGAAGAGTGAAATCAGATATTGTGGTTCATAGTCTCGAATGAGAGATTGTAGTTCATAGTCTCGAATGAGAGATTGTAGTTCATAGTCTCGAATGAGATATTGTAGTTCATAGTCTCGAATGAGATATTGTAGTTCATAGTCTCGAATGAGAGATTGTAGTTCATAGTCTCGGATGAGATATTGTAGTTCATAATCTCGGATGAGATATTGTAGTTCATAGTCTCGAATGAGATATTGTAGTTCATAGTCTCGAATGAGAGATTGTAGTTCATAGTCTCGAATGAGATATTGTAGTTCATAGTCTCGAATGAAATATTGTAGTTCATACGTTCGAATGAGATATTGTAGTTCATAGTCACGAATGTCATCGAACCAACCAGACAAAAGTAAATGAAGCAAGTTACATGGTCGCAAATGACTATTTATTTATTATTTATTTAACAGTTTTATTGCAAATACAATCTGGCGGGCTTATTGCCAGGCGAAATCAACCCATACCGAACCATCATTCGCCTGCACCAACAACGGCTTAATTAATTAATTCAAAATTAATTAAATTCAATTAAATCTTAATTCAAAATTTAATTGTTTTCAACAATTAACTTCTGGTATATTTTCGTTTCTTGCAATTTTGCGAGCTTTCAACTGCAATACTTATCTTGTTATGGGGAACCCCTTTCCGCGTATTTACATGACGTAGTCTGCTACCTCCCTGTCAATCGATTCAAATCGTCCTATCTTAGGCCCCCGGAATGCTTTTCTTGAGGAATATGCATTCATCAAGTAATGTTTTTGTAAGCACCAACGTCTAACATTATTTTCCGTGATACCAAATTGTCTGGCAGCCGCACAGTTGTTGATTGTTTCTGCAGCACGCATCACCATAACCTTAAAATTGGAATCATAGCTTCTGCGTATTCCTTGATTCACTTGATTTTTTCGAGCTCCTTGTCTTTCAATATGGTCTGTCATAATATTTTTTTAGGTAACAAAGATGCAAAACGAAGCACAGTACAAAAAAAACATCTCAAAAACTGTCAGAAATGACTACGCACAGGTTATGTGTAAACAATGACGCCTTTTGAACGCTCTCATTGCAATGTTGCCATTTCGATAATCGCGAGTAGTGAATTTATTGTTACCCACTATGTTTGTGGCTCAAATATAAGGCGACCCCCCTATTTACCTGTCACCTTTTTAAATACAAAAACCTCGCCTTATAGTCGGGCTAATACGATACTCTAACTTGGGATTCGAACCCACTATAAATGCCAGATTAAAAATATCACAAAATAAATATGAATTGAATGTAAGGATAGAAAGGTGCTGACTGTGGGCATAAAAGTAAGCACTTTTCAGCATCTATATATATATATATATATACAGAAAAATATATTTTGTAATAGTTCATAGTCTCGAATGAAATATTGTAGTTCATAGTTTCGAATGAGATATTGTAGTTCATAGTCACGAATGAGATATTGTAGTTCATAGTCTTGAATGAGAATCCGAAAAAAGATCTTGGAATATGTTCCTCGATCTAGATAGGGATAAATTTACACTAAAAGTAAATAAACTAATTTATTACAATAAATTCCGCACCATAATTAGGCAAATAAATATAATACTTATTTTCTTCAGAACCATAATTGATTTCTCGGGAAATGTATTTACTTGTTTTTTACTTCATAACATTACCCAGAGATAACGTCATTCATATATTAATTTATATATATTAAAACACATAAATGACACTTCAGTGTCCTTTACATATTATAGCACCATTATCATCATAATCATCAATCTTTAAACAATATAAAATCGGTTATATTTATTTAATACTTTTATTGCAAATACAATCTGGCGGGATTATTGCCAGGTGGCAATGTCATCGAACCAACCAGACAAAAGTAAATGAAGCAAGTTACAGGGTCGCAAATGACTATTTATTTATTATTTATTTAACAGTTTTATTGCAAATACAATCTGGCGGGCTTATAGCCAGGCGTCAATCTCTTCCAACCAACCAGGCAAAAGTAAATGAAGCAAGTTACGTGGTCACATAAATCATTCAAATGACTATCCATAAACACGTGAGAACATGCCCACGAATCCCACAAAGACGGACAATCACCCGAACATTATTTTTCATATAAAGAGAGATATCACCAATCAAAAGGAAAGGAAAGGATGGTGGAGAGAAAAGGGAAAGAAAAATCAGGAGTGAAACACGTTACTTTACTGACTAGAAATTAAGAGGTTTTTCAGTCGCTTCTTAAAGTATGCCAAGGACGGAGCGAGTCTTATATTGGTTTGTAACTGATTCCAGAGTCTCACTGCATGGACAGTAAAGGACGACGTAAAGAAAGAGGAGCGGTGAACTGGAAAGGCCAATAGACAATCTCTGTTTGAGCGTAGTGCTAATCCATGATTGGAAAGACGCTGAAAATTCTCGGCGAAATAAGAGGGGGCGGCGAGACAGGTAAGGGCATTATACAGTAGAGACAGTATGTGAATTTGGCGTCTATTTCTAGCATTCAACCAGTTCAATGACTTCTGGTATGAAGTTATATGATCGTACTTACGTAGGTTGAAAATAAATCTTAGGCTGACTATCCATTCCCACGAAATCCATAAATGAGCACACGAGCCCACAAGCATCACGGAGAAAGACGGACCATCAGCCGAACATTCCTTTTCATATAAAGTGAGATATCATCAATCAAATGGAAATGAAGGGATGGTGGAGAGGAAAGAAAAGAATCATGAATGAAACTCGTTATATTCTTCTTCTTCCCAGTGTCATATCAGGTCCCCCCAACGTTGACTATCACATGAGAGTAAGCATATTTGTCCCCGGCAGCCCGAAAAAGATCCCCAACGCTCCTTATACCAGTCCAATCACGTATATTGCGGAGCCAGGAGATTTGTAACCCGCCAACACCTCTTCGACCCTCTAATTTTCCCTTGGATGATCAGGTGCAGTAATTTGTACTTTGCTTCTCTAAATACATGACCCAAGTAGGACACCTTTCGGATTTTAATATTAGTCAGCAACTCTCTATCAACTTTGCTCTTTGAAGAACCCTCATGTTGCTGACCATAACCGTCCAGGGTATCCGTAGCATTCTCCGGTGTATTCACATTTCAAATGCTTCCAGTCAGTTCATACTACCAACTTTAAGGGTCCATGATTCCACTCCATATAATAACAACACGTTTTATTACTGACTAGAAATTAAGAGTTTTTTCTGTGTACGTACATCCGTAAGAATGTGTATTGTCATGACTACTATTTAATATATATATTTTTTATAATATCAGCAATCCACTCAAAGTAGAATGACTTGTGCCACTAAATTAAAGTCATTATGCAATATGAGCATATATTATAAAACTAATTTAAAAAATAACAATTAAAGACAATTTAAAGTTTCAACTGACTAAGCTCAAAAAATTTAACAATCGATCTATAAATGAAAAAGTTCCACGAAGAAAGAAGAAACGCAACATTCACTGGACGCGATAAAGATATGACTTTTAGTAAATCAAACCTGTCTCACAAAGGACCTAGTGTTTCTTTTTTTATTTTATTTTGTTTATTATTATAAAGTATATTGTACTGTTTATTAGTAAATAAATAAATAAATTTCATCGCTTGTTCAATAAGTTTGTCATCAATCAAAATGTGTTATTAATTTTTTCGAGGCTGTGATTTTTTTGACCTTCTCTCGCATAAGTTAGCATGTTCACAACAAAAGCTGACTCCTTGATTGCGGAATCATCTACAACCAAGGATTAAAACATATAGTATGTAAGGCCGAATATGTGTTGGCATCAAATACAGATGACATCAGTTTTATCAAGCTTTAAATCTCTGAGTGAAATAATAATTGATTATTTATTATCGGACAGTGGCGGGCTTAAAGAAATGCGCAGTGTGCGAAAAAGTAGGCTCTCAAATTGGAAAAGGGACCCCAAAAAAATCAGATTGGATACCTTTACATACATAACATATGTACATACGATGTAAAAAAACTATGCCACTTGTAAACCATCGTTTTTTGAGGACAACAGTTCCCGTAAACCGCTAACATCCGTTTCAAAATTATAATTATTTAAGTTGTTTTCCCTTGTTTTGTGAGAAACTAAATGACGGTGCGATACTCAATTTTTCCATGCCTGGGATGTTATTAACATTCGACATACTCTCCCGACGATATCTTAAACAATAGTGTCAAAATTAGACTAAAACTTGGTGAATATACTAATAGTGAGTCATATCATAGGAACATGTGCATGCGCACTACCGCCCCCTCCCTCAACCCCTTCATTCCGCGAATTATTTCCATACTTGGGGTGTTATTAACGTTTGACATACTCTCCCGACGATATCTTAAACAATACTGTCAAAATTAGACTAAAACTTGGTGAATATACTAATAATGAGTCATATTATCGGAACATGCATGAAGGGGTTGAGGGAGGGGGCAGTATTGCATGCGCAATACTGCCCCCTCCCTCAACCCCTTCATTCCGCGAATTTATTGACCTGCCCTCTTACATACCATCACGTCATTTACATGTTGGAGTAGGCAGAGGGGACAGAGCGCCAGACTTTTCTATTTCGACACAAATCCTTAGTCTCTTCTACATCCATACACATTTTCATACAATTTTGACGATTTCTCTGACTTTCTATATATCCTTGTTTCAAAATATCCTTCCCTTGATCGAATAATGCTTTATTTGGTCTTACTCTCCTACGCCTTATACTCCCTTTGGCACTATATATCTGTTTTGTTAAACTTTCTTCATTCATTCGATACACATGCCCAAATCATCTCAGCGTAATCTTCTTCATCTTACTATCTATTAGATGTTAACAAAAGTTGTGTCCGTTGTTTTTTCAAATTTAAACATGAGCATTAAAAGTAAAACAAAATGGTAAAGGTTATACGTCATTCAAAAGAAAATTTTCTGTTCTACAAGATATTGTGTTTACTTTAAGGTTACATTACGTTACATATATTATTTTATTTGATTACAAACCTTCAAAATGGAATGTCAAGTAGACGAAAGTGAGCATTTTCGACACCTCCTTCTGTTCACGTTCAATCGAAGGAATAAAGCTGCCAAAGCTGCTCGCGATATTTGCGAAGTGTACGGTGAAGATGCTATGAATGAAAGGACAGCACGTCGATGGTGTTTGCGTTTCGAATACGGTAATTTCGACCTGAAAGACATAGAGCGTTCCAAACGACCAGTGGACTTCGATGAGGACCGCTTAAACCATATTATTCATGAAGATCCCCTTCAAACATTTTTCATCACCGTTTTTTTTTTACATCACCATTTTCAAACCATTTTTTATCACCAGTAATGATGCGGTAAAGCAACCTTTGCGTGTGGCCATGCGTAGCTCGATGATGCGAGAGCAAACTAGCAGAAATTGTCGAACGTTGATTTTCCTTGTTTTCACTCAAAACAAAGAGCGTTCCGAACGACCAGTGGACTTCGATGAGGACCGCTTAAACCATATTATTCATGAAAATCCCCTTCAAACCACCGTAGAATTGGCTGAGCAGATGAATTGTAGTTACATGACTGTATACCGCCATCTTAAATCAATGGGAAAAGTCCAGAATTTCGGCGCTTGTGTTCTACATGTTTTGAGTGAAAACGACAAAAATCAACGTTCGACAATTTCTGCTGGTTCGCTCGCGCGTCATCGAGCTACGCATGGCCACAAGCAAAGGTTCCTTTACCGCATCATTACTGGTGATGAAAAATGGTGCCTATATGTGAATATGAAGAAACGGAAAGAATGGGTGAGTTATGGTCAACAAGCAATGCCCAGAGCGAAACAAGGTTTGCATCCGTGCAAAACGATGATTTGCATCTAGTGGGGTTGGCAAGGCATCATCCACTACGAGATACTTAAACGCAATCAGACAGTCAATGCGGAGCTTTACATTCTGCAAATGCAGCGGCTCAACACTGCAATTCAACAAAAAATCGGATCAGCAATATGGCGTTATTCTGCAACATGATAACGCTCGCCCTCATATCACCAACATTACGAAAAATGCCATTCAAACGCTTGGTTGGGAAGTCCTACCGCACCCTTCATATACTCCAGACCTAGCGCCGTCAGATTTCCACCTTTTCCGGTCGCTTTCGAACAATTTGCGCGGCGGTTCCTTCAATAACGATGTCGAATTGCGAACATGGTTGGACGAATTCCTCAAGTCAAAACCGGATGGTTTTTATCGCACAGGCATTGAAAAACTTGTAGAACGTTGGCAAGAACTTGTAAATAATGAAGGAGAATACATTGTTGACTAATTTGTTGTAATTTTTTTTTTGTGTCCTCTTCATTTGGAAAAAAACGGATACAACTTACGAGTATGTTAACACCCAATACATCAGCCTTAAGTTCACACTCATCTCTAATCACTTCCTACCATTTTCTGCCATAAATTGTCGTCCCGTGCATTCTTATCGTTCGGCTGTTCTGTCTTTTCCACGTCCATATTTTACTCCCATACAACAAAGGTGGCACCAAAATTATTTTCTGAACTATCATCTGAGCAGATTTTGACTTTCATGTTCGAGTATATATATTTCATTGTCCAATTGACTTTGTTTCCTATCGTTACGTGCCGTTTGATTTTCCTTTCAACTCTTCCATAATCCGAGAAAATACAACCCAAATAACAGAATTCATCCAATTTTTGTAACATAATAATAAAATTCTACAAATTCACAGTTTAACCAAGCAAATAAAGGTATATTCTCAGAATAGTCCACACCCAAGGAAGGAGAAACAGGATTAAGGCCATATATTCTGTGGCGCCAGCACTGAGGTCAGGGTTGGTGGCTCCAAATCTGTGAGGTGAATATCAAATAGTTTATGACGTGTATTTGTTGTAATATTTCCAACGATAATAATATAACCACGATTAATATAATATAATACAACAATAAAGTTCTTTGTCTCCATTCCCTCTCTACTCTTAAGAGGGACGTAGTTGAATAAATTATTTATTTTTTATTTATTCAGGATAAAATCAGAAATAAATAATCTATCAGTAAAGCAGTTATGTTATGTATAAAAGACAAAGCAGGCTTATCCAAGAAGTAAAGATTTCTAAAAACAAGATGTACGGAGAAATGGCAGACACCAAAAGGAACCTAGGACCTCTTAGTTTAGATTTAACCCTTTAACGGACATAAGCAGAAATCAGTCGCATATGCGACCACCCTTATGGTTATACTTATAAGGATTCATTTTCTTAATGAAACATTTTTAAGTAACACAAATGTCAAATTGGCAAATGTAGTGGACGGGCAGAGGTCTTATTTAAGACGGATCGTCGTGAAATTAGCTGCATTTTCAGTAGCAACGATCTAAACATGCGGTCAATTTATTATCAAATATGTAAATAGGTATTATAAGTAAATCACCATTCATTATATCTCATATAAAATTGTTATTACCTAATACAACCTTAACTTAGATATTATTACCTAAACATTCATTGGTCACTTTTGCTCCCACTGACATGACCCCTGAAATGGGCACAGGTATCATATGCGACCGCCTCATATCCAAAAAAAAAAAAATTTTAAAACACATTTTTGAAGAAATAAAGTTGATTTGATACACATAATAATGATTTATTCAACAAAAAACTCAATATCTCAAAAATAAAAACTTGTACCTATAAAGGGTTAATGACATCTACAAAAGAGAAATCTTGTCTCAGATATCCTGTATTGAGAGGAAAAGACAAAATGCAAAACCTGTAGAAGAGTATTATTGGAGAAGGGCTGTTTGTTCATGACCAGGCGTGGCTAGTTAATCATCAAAGAAACTGACTGCAATTCAAATTCAAAAGCAATTGTATGAGGTCCTAGAGGATTATATCTATGCTTGCAGTGGGTGTGGGAGAACTTGCATGTCAAGGATTGGGATCCACAGCCACAATCGGATTGCTGCAACATTGTATTGTGTTTTATTACACTTTCATTATATACAGTACAACCTGGCGGATTTATTAATATGTGGCAACATCTTCCAACCAACCAGAAAGATGTTAAAGAGGCCTTAAGTAAAACCAGACTAGAATCCTTTTTAAAAAAATCATTTTTCCAACGTCCTCGAACCCGCAACCTCAAAGTTTGGAGACAAGCGTTTTACCAACTAGGTCACGGAGGTCATCGTAGTATATTAGTAGTATGGAAAGTACGACAAGCTTGAAAAGATCTAGAATAACGTCCAATTGAATCGAATTGTGAGAGAGAGTACAACCTGGCGCATTTAGTACCATGTGGCAATATCTTCCACCCATCACGGATGTCAAAGACGCCTTATGTGAAAACCACAATGTGAAAACCACAATGGTTTTCACATAAGTCATCTTTAAGTGAAATGTGAAAAACACAACCACAAACGTTATGTGAAAAACATAACCACAAACTTTAAAAAAAATTGGGTTCTAGCGAGATTTGAACCCGGAACCTCCGGGCTGGGAGACAGGCGTCCTATTAACTAGGCCACGGAGGTCAACGTCAACTTTTGCTACCTCTAAAGTATCGTCAACTTTTGCTACCTCTATAGTATCGTCAACTTTTGCTATCTCTATAGTATCGTCAACTTTTGCTACCTCTATAGTATCGTCAAATTTTGCTACCTCTATAGAATCGTCAACTTTTGCTACCTATATAGTATCGTCAACGTTTGCTATCTCTATATTATTGTCAACGATTGCTACCTCTATAGTATCGTCAACTTTTGCTACCTCTATAGTATCGTCAACTTTTGTTTGAGCGCGTATCCACTTGTGATCTTTCCTGTTATAACCTAATATGAACTTCTACATACTGCGTTGTATTGTCTTGAGGTTTTATCTCATTCGTACAGAAAGAGTATATGTTTGGCATCCTTATGTTAGTACTGGTAAGATGCATTCGTTAAATGCCTCCCGTTTGAGAAAGATTGGGAGATTACTCTTGAAAATGTAGGTCAGTCGTCCAAAGGATGTACTTCGTAACATTTATAGTGGAGTTATAGTTATTAATATTAAAACACTCAGTTGAAGCATTCATACTTTGCATTGATATATTTACACTCTTCAATCCAGAACTATCAGATATATCATTCCAACCGCGTCATAACCACTGCTCTTTCCGATTCTGGACTATGGGGACGTATGTTACTTGGATGTTACAGAGGAACAGCTGGACAAATTTTCAACCTACGTAAGTACGATCATATAACTTCATACCAGAAGGCATTGAACCGGTTGAATGTTAGAAATAAACACCAAATTCACGCACTGTCTCTATTGTATAATATCCTTAACTGTCCCGCCACCCCCTTTACCTCGCCGTAAATTTTCAGCGTCTTTCCAATCACGGATTAGTGCTACGCTCAAACAGAGATTGTTTATTGGCCTTTCCAGTTCACCGCTCCTCTTTCTTTACGTCGTTCTTTACTGTCCATACAGTGAGACTCTGGAATCAGTTACAAACCAATATAAGACTCGCTCCGTTTTTGGCTTGCTTTAAGAAGCGACTGAAAAAACTCTTAATTTCTAGTCAGTAAAATAACGTGTTTCATTCCTGATTTTTCTTTTCCTTTCCTCTCTACCATCCCTTCCTTTCCTTTTGATTGATGATATCTCACTTTATATGAAAAATAATGTTCGGGTGATTGTTCGTCTTTGTGGGGTTCGTGGGCATGTGCTCGCGTATATGTTTATGGATTTCGTGGAGATGGATAATCATTTGAATGATTTATGCGACCACGTAACTTACTTCATTTACTTTTGTCTAGTTGGTTGTAAGAGATTGCCGCCTGGCAATAAGTATTTGCAATAAAATAGTTAAATAAATAACTAACCTCAATAACCACATCAAAATCATATCCAACAACTCCTCATCGCACACTCTACATTCGCATCAGTCATTCATTCATATGCTTTTGTGAGGACGTCCAAAATACCTTCACTCCTCGCTTTACCCCTGTTAAAAGCCACATTTTTACATTTTTATTTATCTTTAGTCAATTAGTCCGTATTAGATACAGGAAACTATGAATTAACCAAGAAATGAAAACACTCGCATTAGTCTTAGTCTAAAGAAGGAGAAACAAGACTTAGGTACGATGTAGTGAGTTAGGCCAGGGTGGAGGACTCTGATTCATTGAGGAGAATAACAATTAATGACAGATGCAATAAATATATGACAATATGCAATTAATATGTAAGTGTCGTATTTAAGTTCATTAAGATTGGCTGCGGAATATCTACAATAAATCATTATTCATGGGCAATCGTATCCTTCTCGGATGCATTTTACAACTAGTATTGTATTTTCATAGATGATAGAAAAATTACGATCGATATCGAACGGCGTATACTCGTAGTGATAGGAAATAAATGCAATAGGGCTCTTAGTTATATATGTAAACTCGAATCTAACAGTATCATAATATGTTAAGTCCACAACAGTGATAGGAAATAAATGCAATAGGGCTCTTAGTTATATATGTAAACTCGAATCTAACAGTATCATAATATGTTAAGTCCACAACAGTGATAGGAAATAAATGCAATAGGGCTCTTAGTTATATATGTAAACTCGAATCTAACAGTATCAAAATATGTTAAGTCCACAACAGTGATAGGAAATAAATGCAATAGGGCTCTTAGTTATATATGTAAACTCGAATCTAACAGTATCATAATATGTTAAGTCCACAACAGTGATAGGAAATAAATGCAATAGGGATCTTAGTTATATATGTAAACTCAAATCTAACAGTATCAAAATATGTTAAGTCCACAACAGTATTTAAAACCCCATCTTTGAGATATACAAGTGAAACGTGGGCGTGAAAAAATACTAAAAATATATTGTTATAGAAAGGCGTGTATTAAGAGTAAGATACATAATATGTATCTTACTCTTAATACACGCCTTTCGTATGTTTGTATGTTAGATGATATTATCATCAAGCCATGTCCCGTGCGATGTAGGCAGAGAGAACAGGTCTCTAAACTTTTCTATCCAAGCACATAATTTTCACCTCGTCCACATTCATACATCTCGTCATGTATAATCTTCTATTGTTAATACTTCTCACTTCATCTTCTTTCAAAATCAAATCTGGTCCAGCTATGTTTTCCTCGGTCTACCTTTTCTACGCACACCTTACACTTCTGACTTGTATATTCGCTTAGTCATTCTTTCATCATTCATTTTCTCCACATGTCCAAACCATATTTAGCTCCTTTTTTCATCTTACTTAAAACATTCATTTTATCCATGTATTCATTTCTGATTTCTTCATTCCGCCTTCTTTCAAACATTGACTCTCCATAAATTTACCTTAGTGCGAGCATTTCCGACGATCTCCGTGGTCTAGTTGGTAAAACGCTTGTCTACCAATCAAGAGGTTGCGAGCTCAAATCAAGCTGGAACCCAATTTTTTTAGAAAGGAATTTAGTCTGGTTTTCACTTAAGGCCTCTTTAACATGTTTCTTGTTTGTTGGAAGTGATTGGCATATGGCAATAAGCCCGCCAGGGTGTTCTGTATACAACGAAAGTGTAATACAATACAACACATCTCCACAGCACTAATCTCACTCTTATCTTTCTTCTGCAAAGTCCATGTTTGACATCCATATATCAAAAATAGTTTTATACCTGAATGCTGGAATGATGCTCTCATACTATATATTGTACTATATTGTGATTCTGCTGAAAAATGTCTTTCCGATGACCGTACGGAATTGTTATGCGACCCGCGCAGATAATCATTGCCAAGAACTATACAATACAATCAAGACGGAGGTTATACTCGATTAGTGTAGAGAGAAACATTTAAAAACATAATAAATCCTAAAGCTCCAACGCTAACAGCGGAATAACAGGCTTCGGCGACCTCTGTAGCCTTATTTGTACGCTTTCAGGTTGTATTCCCTAAGGTACTTAACAAATATTCACCATAATTAATATAATTTAGAGGACGCAGAAACTAATAATAAAGGTTATATTGAAAAAAAAAACATTAATAAGACATAAGACAAATGGACATGATGAAAATGGTTTTCATAGGATGATTGACCACATTTATCAGACCAGGAACAATAATATAAGGAATATATTTATTTATTTTAAACTTTTATTGCAAATACAATCTGGTGGGATTATTGCCAGCCAGCAATCTCTTCCAACCAATCAGACAAAGTAAATTAAGCAAGTTACATGGTCGCAAAAACATTCAAATGACTATTCATCTCCACGAAAGCCATGTACACACATGTGAATATATATGCCCACTAACCACGCAAAAACGAATAATCACCCGAACATTAATTTTATTATATAAAGTGAGATACGAGTATCGTATCACCAATCAAAGGAAAAGCAAGAGATGGTGGATACCTAGTTTTAAAAGGATGGACACTTATTTTAGCCAAAGGCGTCACATTTTTTACCACCTTATATGTACAGTGAAACCCCGTTTTTACGTTTTTGAAGGGACTGATAAAAAAACCCGTTTTTGAAGGGACTGATAAATTGGAGGGAAAACGTAGATTCGGGGCTAGAAAAAAAATTTAAAATTATTTTTTATTTAGATACTCACGCAAATCGGAAAACTTTTTTCAATCGAGTCGCGATGTTTTTATTATCGTAGTCCAAGTTGTAATGGGTATCCCCAAATCACGCGCGAGCGAAACACATGAACCAACATGTTTATTCACTTTTTCGAGAATTTTCCTTTTCTCTTGAATCGATAGTATTTTTCTTTGCTGAGACTTTATTTTAAGGGATTCAACGAAAATTTACAAGAAATGAAAAAAATGTAAATTGACACAAGAAATACACGACAATTGAAAATTGAAATTGCATGTAGATGACCGACACGTTTAAAACACAAGCATAGATTGACCAAATACATATACAGTCTGCCTGACTCTGATTCGCTAAATTTTCCACGAATTGCATCATATTACACGACTCTTGTAACCTTGACCATGAACACTGCAGGTGCACACGTGTTTATTAATAGAAACAACATATTTCTGATTCCTACTATTCATTTAAAATATTTTAATAAAATATCAATTAAATATGTTTATAAATTGATTTGCATTTTAAATACGAGTATTCCAAACGTAAATTGCGGGAAATAACAACGTAAAAGCGGGTACTAAATGTACTAAAATAAAACGAGATTGGAAAAATTGAACGCAAATAGCGGGAAAACGTGAATTCCGGGCACGTAAAAACGGGGTTTCATTTTATAACGTGTTGCCAGATAAGTGGAATTAATTAACTATTATATGTTATAGTTCAAATACACATCGAAGGAATAGTTCCTTTTTTAGGGCATTTCTAGTTCCTTTCTCAGGGCGAAAATATTATTGCACATTGACGGGTAAATAATGGTGAGGATATTATTTTTTTGTCCAAGAGTTGTTGCGTTAAAATAGTCTACTTGGTCCAGCCACGTTTTCTTCGGTTTCCTCTTCCACGCACACCTAGCACTTCTAAATTGTACTCGTATATTCACTTATTCATTTTATTCACGTTTTTGGAAACCACCTTATTGTTCCTTTTTTTCATTTTAATTAAAACTACCTTTTTATCCACGCTGTCATTTCTGATGTCTTCATTCAACTTTCGTTCAAACATTGATACTATACATTTTATCATTTAAATAAATAAATGACGGACTAAAAGCTACATACCTTCTCTATAGGTTGTATTATATTACAATATATTAAGGTGTATCTTCTTCTTCCCAGTGTCATGTCAGGTCCCCCCCAAAGTTGAATATCACCTGAGAGTAGACACCTTTGTACCCGGCAGCCCGAAAAAAGATCCCCAACGCTCCTTATGTCAGTCAAATCACGTATATTGCGGAGCCAGGATATTTACATCCTGCCAACACCTCTTCGACCTTCTATTTTACCTTGGATGATCAGGTGCAGTAATTGATGAGGATTATCCTGACCACGCGGAAGTGCACTAGACTTCGGTCGCCGGTTTGAACCCCGCGTTGTGCTTCTCCCCTCGAATAACACAGGCATTTTTGTCGCTTAGTATTCGGAAGTATAAGGATATCTATGACTTCGGTCATATATATTATTTCAAAAAGAGAAAAATAACCTGCCGATGTGCTCCGATCGTTTCACTTTGGTGTACCATCAGATCCAGTACAGCGGTGTGGCCAGTGAGTTTGCTGGTGTGCAACGGCTCACATAATCAAAGATGAGAAAAAAGAAAGAAACAAATACTCCAACTGAATTGACGTTGGAATGAAGAGGGGATCCTCGATTACGAGGCCCAGCATCGGAACAAATTATATTATTTGTAATTTGTTTAACCTTTCCCTTGCTGTGCTAAAATAATCCTTGCGTTCCGGTGCTGTGTATTCAATACACATGTAAAAATGAGCGCTCTAAAATCGGAAATATAAGAATATTCATAGCCAATTGTTTAAATTAATTAAATTTGAAATCAAAAGTGATAACAATTGAAATTTAATTACTGGAAACATCGGCCGACGTTCACAAAACGGGCGATACGACCACCTCGAACGAAAGCCGGTTGGCTACTAAACGAGAGAAGCGACCGAACTGAGATTCAATTTTTTGCGTTCCCATATACCGAAGTAGAGTGAGAGTGAGACGTGAATAGTTTCGCTTGCTCACCGATACGGATTTTTATAATGAATATACCTACATCACACACTGGCACACGTTTGATTGTATTGGTGAATGTATTCCCGATTTTCACAAAATATCTCTGATGTGGCCGATAAGTGCAAATTATTACTAACACGTTCACTGCGTCTAAAGAGATGATGAAAATTCGCGAATATTTGAAAACCCATAACTTTGTTAAAAATCAAATTCTACTTTCTATTGAAACATCATATACAAGTGTATTCCTTCGTGTCTTCAAAACACATGAAACCGGCGACGAATCCTTATCGGGACACGTTTATGAGTGCACTCAACATTCAAGGCTATTTTGTATGGACAGGGGAGCCGTGTTCGACGCAGTGAACGTGTTAATATTATTTTTTTCATTCAATGTATATTACGGAAGAATATCTAAAATCTGAACCCAGTATTTATTATATTTATAGATATATTAAAGTTTTTAGATGCAATGTGGATTAGTTACACATCACATGACAGGAAGGGTTAATCAAACATCACAATGTTAATTTCTTAACTATAAATGATAAATTATATTATACTTGTAATCATTTTCAACACGTCCGCATCGCCAGTTCGGGTATGTTGAGGGTTAACTTGCAAATAAAATTAAATAATGCATATAACTAGTTTTGTTATACAGAGTGATACTAAGAAAGCGACTCTTATTAAAATCATAACCCGTAATATTCTTGAAGTGATCACGTAGAGACATACTCGTAATGTTGCATAAAGAATGAAGAATCGCGATTTAAATAATTGCCGCCGCACAACAAACTAATTATATGGAATAATAAGCGGAAAAAACTATTTCAAGGGATAGTTATCATAGTAACTTGTCTAGTTATATACATAGAGCAGGGCTCCGAAACCTTTTTCAGGTCACGGTACAAGAAATCATCTCTTGAAAATGAATTAATTAATTTACCATTTTTTAACAATTTAAGGTCAAATCAAAATAAACATTCCCAGTGCCCAGCAGCTTTTTGAGAATTATTCTTCTTATGATTTTTTTCTAAAATTGTTGTATATAAGTAACTATACAGATATGTTATTTACAGTTAAGGCATTAACACTGTTGAGGTTTAAAAACATGGTAATTTGTTGAGTCAAACATTGTTTATTCCACTTTATGCAAAGGTGTAACCCTACCGGTTTCAAGGTTTTTACTTCATCATCAGGGGAGGACAAACAAGATGAAGTGTAAACCTTGAAACTAGTAGGGTTATAGCGTTATATAAAGTGTAATAAACGTCCGATTATTTATTTATTTATTTAATTAACGACACAACAGTGTCTTTTATATACAAATGAACATGTGACAGGTTATACACGTACTTAAAATTATTGACAAAAAATACAAAACTTTATCTTAAACTAACATGGAGATACAAAAAGCAGTCTTATTATTACACAATGAAGTGTTAAATAAAGAATATTTAACACTTCATTGTTTAAAAATCTGACGGGCGTATTGCCAGGTGACAATTTCTTCCAGCCATCCAGACAAAAGTTTATAACAGTGCAAGAAATAACACGTGTATTAAAACAACTCTGAACAGTCCAAAGTACTCAAATACGAACAACGAATGAAATACGAGTATGTAAAATGAAATGTGTTTTTTTATTTAACATTTCATGGTAAAAAAACTAGCGGGATTATTGCTAGGCGGCAATCTCTTCCGACCAATAAAAAATTCATAAAGGGAGTTACGTGGTCGCAATAAATATTTTAATGATTATTAATATTTACAAAAGTTATGAACAATATACAAAGTATATGTGTTTATAAATTTTGAACGAATCCGTGGCCAAGTTGGTAAGCCACCTGTCTCCCAGCCCGGAGGCTGCAGGTTCAAATCTCGCCGGAACGCAGATTTTTTTTAAAAAGGAGTGTAGTGTGGTTTTCACTCTTTGACATATTTTTGATCGGTTCGAAGCGATTGTTTTATGGAAATAAGTCCACCAGGAGGTACTGTATTCAACGAAAGTATAATACAATACAACGTAAAATAAAAATTCAATCTATCAAAGGAAAAGGAAGGAATGGTGAAGAGGAAAGGAAAAAAAATTGGAATAAAACATGTTATATTACTGACTTGAAATTAAGAGTTTTTTCAGTCACTTCTTAAAGCATGCGAAATACGAAACGATTCTTATATTACTCGTATAATAAACAGAAAAAGTTATGGCACGAGTTCATCATAAATAAATTTAATAATTGCGCTTTTAAATTAAAAACTGCTTTTGATTCATTATGATAAATTTAAAAATTATAATAAATTCACCATTAACATAACGAGCGGGAATGTAGCTCCAAGGTTCAAATGTTTCCAGTCTGCACAAGCTAGAACGTCTATTGACAAATGTATGTTCTAATGCCAGTTACACAAGCAAGATCATGGCCACGTCGTCCCAGCTAGATTATCATATACTCACGTCGTACTAGCTAGATCATACCCATTTATTTAAAACCAGCCAGATCATACCCACATCGTACCAGCCAGATCATACCCACGCCATACCAGTCAGATCATACCCGAAGCACTCACGAATCAATAATTGCGGACCACTGATAGATCATACACTTTAGGAAGAATTATATAGAAGTAACTACTTAGTTATGTAATGTACTGTCCATTTGGAGGTCATGGTTTCACATTGAAAACTTAACTGTCAGTTTGCAAATATACTTCTTCTATCGTATGATGATACCCTTCAACATGTTCTGTTTTTTTTTTTCAATGTTTTAAATAAAATATATGACCGAAGTCAAAGGTATCCTTAGACTCCCGAATACTGATCAGAAAAATGTCCGTGTTATTCTAAAGGAGTAGCACAGAGCAGGGTTCGAATCATCGACCTTCTTTACAGAAGTCCAGTGCGTTACCGCGTGGCCATGCACTTCAATCGCTTCTCGAAGTACTACGACAGTTGTGAGTTCGATTTCTACTGCGGTATCCAGTTTAAAAAAATGTTGCAGTCTGGTTTTCACTTAAGGCTTGTTTAACGCCTTTTTAGTAGGTTGAGATATTACCATATTGTGTCGGCAGATGAAGTCTAACAGTAATCTTTAACGCTAAGTAAATGGGCGCCTCAGGTTCGATTTCTGTCGGATTTACTTCCGAACTGGTTTTATTCTTAGACCGTTTTACTCCCGATTTTTTCCGTTGTTAATAGCTTTGTTCAACAACGCAAAATAGCGCTTTATAAAAAAACTGCCTAACGCAATGATGCGACAAAATAAACCTACCGATCGTCTTTATCTCCTTGTTATCAGAACTTTGGGTTTGATTTATCAAGACTGTGTGAAACAACAGCTTACACATAATAAATCAATACACATAGGCTGAAAATCATAATCGACTACAAAGAATTGCCTATCATCATCACCTGATGGCAATAAGTCTGCCAGTTTATAATATATAGAACGAAAGCGTAAAACACCATCACGCCGTTTCCCTGCTATGGTAGACAGAGAGAAGAGAGTGCCAGATTTTCCTGTCTCGACAAACAAATTTCACCTCTTCTCAAGCAGTTTCTACGGATCATTCTTACTTCCTTCTTTCCTTTCTTCAAAATATAATTCACTTGATCTAAATATACTTTCCTTTACTACACCTTCCACTCATATTTGCACTGTATATTCGTTTTATTAGTCTTTCTTCATTCATTCCACGTGCCCAAACCACCTGAGAGTGATTTTCTTCATCTTCCTTAAGTTCACATTCATCCCTTATACGTATTCTGTCGTAAATTGTTACCCTATGTATTCTTATAAGTGTACGCATTTCTACAGCATTATTCCACGTTTATCCATGTTTCACTCACATATATCAATACTGTTATGTTTCTAAAATACTGTTATGGACTATCATCTCAACTGATTTTGATACGTTCACGTAAAGTGCTCCATTGACATTGTTTCATATCACTACACACTCTTCGATATTCCTCATAACTCTTTCGTCATCTGAGAAAAACTACCTCAATATTAGAATTTTTCAATTTTCTCTTATCTCCATTTCTAATCCATATATCATATTTACTTTTCCCTTCATCAGTTTCCAGTGCTAAATCTTTGGATTTTGCAACAAACGTTCTCTGTAGATCTGAAATTGTGATTATTTTAATTTATTTATTTAATGCATCCTGCATTCACTTTGCATTACTTAAAATGTGATTTTTAAATGCATTTTATTATTTTTTTGTGTCATAATTATATCAAATCAAATATTACTTTGTTATTTAGATCTAAACCAAGGCCATGTATATTAATATATATAACACATATCAACTTATTGCATAGTTCCAAAACAAGGAACAACTTTTTGCGCAACAAGCACACAACTCCTTTTTATATATTTGATAAAAAAGTATTGTATTTTTATAATTTGATAACAGAACCAGCTCTTTCTAAAATCGCTATGAAATATAGTCTTCTTTGGAGATTCTCCAGAATCATTTGGTCAGTAATCGTGGTCCATTAAACACCGTTTATTCCACGTTTTTGTAACGGTATAACCCTACCGGTTTCAAAGATTTCATCTCATCTTCAGGGGAGCACAAACAAGACTGAATTATGTTCGAACTGGTACCGAGATACACGCTTCCAACGGTAAACATTCGGGTTGAGGACTGGGGGGGGGAGAGAGGAATGAAACAATCTCGGCAAGCAGCGGAGAGATTCTTGGGATACATGTGTTTGCCAGATGTTCACCTCGATGCACTGACTTAGAAATTTCTAGGGCCTCTAATCTGTCGAATTTATAGTATTTCCGTTACTACTGATATGTAAGAATTTGGCATCGTTGATAAAACAAATTACAATGTCTTTGAACCTCCACAATGTTAATGCCTTAACTATACATAATACTTTTTATTCCACTTTATATGAAAAAGAGTGTTGAACTAATAAATATATAATGTATTTAAACCTCCACAGTGATAATGCCTTACCTATAAATAATATATTGTATTGTGTTGCACTTTTTTTATGTATACAACAAAATCTAGCGGAATTATTGTCATGTAGCAATTCCTTCCAACCAGCCAGAAAGTTGTTATAGATGTAAGCAACAACCATGCTGGTATTAATATATATTTAAAAAAATCTGGATTGCAACAGGAATTAAACCCACAACCTCTGAGTTGGAAACAAGTGTTTTATTATCTAGGCCACTGCAGTGGTGGGAGTGACCAAATAATGGTTCGGCACGCCTTATTGGTCCTCGAGTCGTTTATGTCATGTCGTTCATTTTTACAGACGTGTTAGATACAAGAGGCACTGTTATTTTGACCAATAAATAACACACTTGCAACTCGATTAGCCATTTTTTGTATCAACCTTTTGGGGGTTAAGCAATGAATATAATAATGAACCAATATTTTTAGTAAATAATCAGGGGCTGTGGTCAAACTCTTTTTATTTTAACAATAAAATTAAACATATTTAGCGTGTGTCGTAGTAGGACGTGCTGATGATTTTGATTTGTTTTGTATTTAAAATAAAATACGTCGATTCAGGAATGCGGGAAGTGAGAGTGAATAGTCGGTAAATAATAAACAGAAATGAATGGTCAAGCGAATAATAACAAGTGCCCTTTATTCAACGATAAGTAGGTATATATAGAATTTCAGAACGGGACGCGTGACTGCGTCCGCGGTATATCTCGATCTCACTCCTGCGCGTGCTGAGGTGGTCGCAAGCGCTGCGGATAATACAGTGGGTAGGATATTTATTGTCGAAACGGCGAGACGGCGTGATATGTTCTCTTTCTACCTTGGAATGCGATGTAAATATTATTTGCGTGTAAACAGTGTTGACGTTCTGGTATGTGACAATTGTACATATCCAGAGGTTGATTCATCGGTCGTTGACCCTGCATGTTGACAATATTTTAGGGACGTGGGTACCCTACACATACGAAATAACGATCATATAACTTCATACTAGAAGGCCTTGAACTGGTTGAATGCTAAAAATAGACGCCAAATTCACATACTGTCTCTATTGTATAATATCCTTAACTGTCCCGCTACCCCCTCTTATCTCGCCGAAAATTTTCAGCGTCTTTCCTATCATGGATTAGCGCTACGCTCAGAGATTTTTTATTGGCCTTTCCAGTTCACCGTTCTTCTTTTTTTACGTCGCCCTTTACTGTCCATGCAATGAGACTTTTGAATCAGTTAAAAACATATGTTAGATTCACCCCGTTCTTGACATGCTTTAAGAAGCGACTGAAAAAAATCTTCATTTCTAGTCGATAATACAATATAACGTGTTTCAGTCCTGATTTTTTTTTCTATCCTCTCCACCATCCCTTCCTTTTCCTTTGATTAATAATATCTCACTTTACATGAAAAGGAATGTTCGGGTGATTGTCTGTCTTTGGGGGGTTTGGGAGCATATAACATATACACTCACGTAATGGATTTCGTGGGGATGGATAGACATTTGAATGTTTTTTTTTGACCGTGTAACTTGCTTCATTTACTTTTGTCTGATTGGTTGGAAAAGACTGCTGCCTGACAATAATCCTACCAAATTGTATTTGCAATATAAGTGTTAAATAAATAAACGGTTAGCATACACGCTAAGCAAGTGGACTTGACTTTCCTAGGAATGCGTAGCTTGCCGGAAGTAGCCTGCCCACACTTGTCACAGTCACACTGCCTCCCTCAACAGGGGCATGGCGTGATGGTATTTATGTGTATAATTGAAATGAAGTTAGTAATGAAAAGGTTGGCCTAACGACATCTATCCAAAAAATCTATTCCAATTAATGGAATGAAACAAATCTATAATGAAAATTTTATCCTAACGACATTTATCCAGAAAAACTAATCTAATGAATCAAATTAAACGAATCTAGAATGAAAATAGTGTCCTAACGACATATATCCAGAAAAAATGAACCTACAATGAAAATAGTTACGACATCTATCCAGAAAAAACGAATCAAAATCTTTGAACAACCCAATATGTAGATATTGGGTTGTTCAACCCAATATGAACAACCCAATAAGAATTATTTGTTTTTTTCATTTAAAATGAAAAGCCTAAAACCATGTTTGTACCAATGAACAAAAAAGGTTAACGGTATTCACCAAACGTAATAAATTAACAGAAATATTTTAATTGCCTGCAAAAACTACACGTCTGCGGTTTCCGCCATTAGTTCCTACATTTTTTTCAGATTTTCTTCAGAAATACCATCCGGGTTCCTGCAGCGGGCCGAATGCCCCACGTGGTTGCCTTTCAAATCCACTTCTCAACTTCCGTGCTCTGGGTTTTGCCCACTTGTGGTTTTTCCTAGGCAACCCTTTCTTAGAATTAATTCATCGTTTATCAAGTAGATGAGATGTTGAGTATTGTGCATAAAAAAATGTTGATCTTCATCAACATCATGAAAAGGTGCATGGCCGCGCGGTAACGCATTGGACTTCCGTGCGGAAGATTGCTGGTTCGAATCTCGCGCTATGCTACTCCCCTTGAGTATAAGGAAACTTATGATATCGGTCATACAAAAAGTTTAATAGCTGTATACATGCGGTCAAGGTTGTATTATTCGCGATATACATTATTAAAAGTCTCCAGAATACTATCACGCAGTGCCTCTATGTGGGGAATACAAAGATAACAGATCTCCAAACTTTTATCTTCAAATACAGAACTTTTATTTTAACCTGGTGAGTTTATTGCCATGTAGCAATCTCTTCCAACCAACCAGAAAGCTGTTTTTATAGGCCCTAAGTGTTAACCAGACTGGAATCCTATTCATATTTTTTTTTTTCAAAAAAGAGAAAAAGAAAACATGCCGATGTGATCGTCTCATTTCAGGTGTGCCATCGGATCCAGTACAGCGTTGTGGCTGGTGAGTTTGCTAGTGTGCAACGGCTCACTCACTTAAAAAACAAACTCCATGACACAGCTTTGCTTTCCAACTGAATTGACATTGGAATGGCGAGGGATCCTCGTTTACAAGGACCAGCACCGACGCCAACACGTCAAACCTTATCATGCAAACACTCCTATTTAACTTTTCACTCTTTTCTTTTTCAGAATTTGACTAATTTGGTCGTGCCACGTTATTCTAGGTCTTCCCAAATTTTTCGTACTATTTTCTTATATTATAAGTCTCATCTAACGACCTCCATGGCCTAGTAGGTAAGATGCTTTACGATTTACGTGTATGTTACATGTATGTTACAAGGGTGTGCGCTGAAAAATATCTGAATCCTGACTATCGAATTCGACCTCCTATTTGTGGGGGATGTATCTCAATTGTGAGAATGTTATGAAATTATAAGACTTTTTGATAGCTTATCCCTCTGAAATGTATTTTTACATACAATATATACAATATAAGAGCGTTATAATGAGAATGAACAAGATGAAATAGTGTCAGTCATGTGTCATTTGAAATAGTGTCAGTAATTTGCGGACGAGCCACTGTGTGGTAGCTAGTCACCCGTGTGGTGGCTAGTAATCCGGCTGTGAGTGTAGTCTGGATGATAAAACTTTAGATAATTTATTATTATTGTATTGTATTTTGCGGGACAGGTTTGATTTACTAAAAATGACATCTTTACCGCGTCCAATGAATGTTGCGTATCTTCGAGAAATTTTTCTACTTATAGATCGATTATTATTTTTTTAAGTTTCATCAGTTGAAACTTTAAATTGTCTAAAATGATCATTTTTTTAAATAAATTTTACAATATTAACTCACATAATTGCAAAATGACTTTAATTTAGTGTCACAAATCTTCCTAGTTTGGGTGGATTGCCTATAAAAAAGTGTTAAAGGAGAGTAGCAGCAGCCAATATAGTGAATGGTGGATTAAAATATTGAAAGGAGAGTAGCAGCAGCCGATATAGTGAGTGATGGATTAAAGTATTGAAAGGAGAGTAGCATCAGCCAATATAGTGAGTGGTGGATTAAAGTATTGAAAGGGGAGTAGCATCAGCCAATATAGTGAGTGGTGGATTAAAGTATTGAAAGGGGAGTAGCATCAGCCAATATAGTGAGTGGTGGATTAAAGTATTGAAAGGGGAGTAGCATCAGCCAATATAGTGAGTGGTGGATTAAAGTATTGAAAGGGGAGTAGCATCAGCCAATATAGTGAGTGGTGGATTAAAGTATTGAAAGGGGAGTAGCATCAGCCATTATAGTGAGTGGTGGATTAAAGTATTGAAAGGAGAGTAGCAGAAGCCAA
Source organism: Odontocerum albicorne (assembly GCA_949825065.1). Classification (NCBI taxonomy): domain Eukaryota; kingdom Metazoa; phylum Arthropoda; class Insecta; order Trichoptera; family Odontoceridae; genus Odontocerum; species Odontocerum albicorne. Next base: position 18,536,856 of record OX463861.1, read on the forward strand.
TATAGTGAGTGGTGGATTAAAGTATTGAAAGGGGAGTAGCAGCAGCTAATATAGTGAGTGGTGGATTAAAGTATTGAAAGGAGAGTAGCAGCAGCCAATATAGTGAGTGGTGGATTAAAGTATTGAAAGGAGAGTAGCAGCAGCCAATATAGTGAGTGGTGGATTAAAGTATTGAAAGGAGAGTAGCAGCAGCCAATATAGTGAGTGGTGGATTAAAGTATTGAAAGGAGAGTAGCAGCAGCCAATATAGTGAGTGGTGGATTAAAGTATTGACAGGAGAGTAGCAGCAGCCAATATAATGAGTGATGGATTAAAGTATTGAAAGGAGAGTAGCATCAGCCAATATAGTGAGTGGTGGATTAAATAGTGTGTTTCCCGACTGGAGAGTTTCAAAAGAAGCGAAGCTGGCTGATCATAATAAAACCTTACATTAAATACGTCAGCGAAACTCGATAGTGGAAAAAAGCGATGGCAGTAAAACAAATGCAATAAAAAAATAGAGCATTGAGAAGAATGTGTAAAAAAATAATGATTGATAGAATAAGGACATTAGAAAACAATGCGGTTTTAAGGATAAAGAAAGATGTATTGAATAAGAAAAGTTGATACATTTATTTACACAATATAACGATAAAAATATAAACAGTTGATACATTTATTTACACAGTATAACGATAAAAATATAAACAGTTGATACATTTATTTACACAATATAACAATAAAAATATAAGCAGTTGATACATTTATTTACACAATATAACAATAAAAATATAAGCAGTTGATACATTTATTTACACAATACAAATATAAGCAGTTGATACATTTATTTACACAATATAACAATAAAAATATAAGCAGTTGATACATTTATTTACACAATACAAATATAAGCAGTTGATACATTTATTTACACAATATAACAATACAAATATAAGCAGTTGATACATTTATTTACACAATATAACAATACAAATATAAGCAGTTCATACATTTATTTTACAACGAGGTATATCAACGTATCAGAAGCGAAAGGTTATTTATTTATTCAATACTTCATTGTAATACAATCTACCCAGGTGGCAATCTCTTCCAACAAACCAGACAGAAGTAAAAAAATCAAAAGATTATTCATATTCATGAAATTTATGGGCACATGCATATTAAAGTAAAAGTGAGATTTCATCAATCAAAGGAAAAAAGAAAGGATTGCGGAGATGAGAGAAAAATCAGGAATGAAACACGTTATCTTACTGACTAGAAATTAAAAGGTTTTTCAATCGCTTCTTAAAGCATGTCAAGGACGGAGTGAGTGTAACATTGGTTTGTAACTGGTTCAAGAGTCTCACTGTACGGAAAGTAAAGGACGACGTAAAAAAGCGGTGAACTGAGAAGGCCACTAAACAATCACTTTCTGAGCGTAGCGAAAGTACATGATGGGAAAGACGCTGAAAATTTTCGGCGAGATGAGAAGGGGCGACGGGACACTTAAGGATGCTGTACAATAGAGATAGTATGTCTATTTTTCACGTTCAGCGTTTTATGTTATATTAAAATAGATTATTTTCAAATAGAAAAAAATTATTGTAATTTATTTAGTCTAACACGATTCTTGTTTGTGCTCCCCTGATGATGAGGTAAGAACCTTGAAACCGGTAGGGTTATACTGTTATATAAAGTGGAATACACAGCGTTGGACTAAACAAATTACAATATCTTTAAATATCAACAGTGTTAATTCCTAAACTATAAATAACATAGAAAAAAGTTGTGTTTGAATATAATAAAGCAGATATATTTTCTCTCTGTATACCCCAATAGGTAAACGGCTTGATGGTGATAATGATGATGATGACATCGTCAAAAAGTTGAGCTTTAAAATTAACATACAATCGCAAAGTAAAAACATAATTCATAAAATATTTACTACAACAAGGGGATGAATAACTAGCATCTGATATAATTAATAAGGAGGTAAAAAATTTACTGCAGAATATAATCACAAAGATTAATATAATAATAATCAACTGCAGAATATAATCACAAAGATTAATATAATAATAATTAAATGAAATTTTAAGATTATCATCATTTTAATTTATGGACAAGCCGTCGAACCGTAAAAGTTCATTTTCACGCTGGAAATGTATAGTTAATTTTTTTGTCTTGTTTTGCTGGTCAAGTAGTGATTGTAATATCTGTGTAGCGAAGCCTAAAAAAACACGTGAATTACGAATTATGAACCTTTTTTAAAATCTCCAAGGCACAATACCCATACAGGGTGGCGCAAATACCATCACTCGATTTACATATTTTTTAAATGTTGTCTGTCATTATTTTTTCTATTAATTAACTTACTAGTTGCAACCCGTGAAATATTCACGGGAGTAAAACAAATTCTACATTTATGAAAATATATATTCATAAATGTAAAATTTGTTTATATATATCATTTATACATCGTCCCCTTTTACGCCGGTTTTAAAAATTGTTAGCTAGGTATTTAAAATTCGTTCAGTATCACGGACCCACCGAGATTCAAATTTTGAATTACTTTCGGAGAGAATCCAAGTATTCCTCTCTCGCTCTCTTGTATTCAAAATTCAATTCTCGTATTATTTCTTTGGCGACAACCATCGTATGGGTTTTGACCTATTTATACTATTACTATTTGCAACCCGTGAAATATTCACGGAAATAAAACAAATTCTACATTTATGAAAACATATATTCATAAATGTAAAATTTGTTTGTATATTGTATATCATCGTCCACTTTTACACCGGTTCAAAAATTGTTAGCTAGGTATTTAAAATTCGTTCAGTATCACGGACCCACCGAGATTCAAATTTCGAATTACTTTCGGAGAGAATCCAAGTATTCCTCTCTCGCTCTCTTGTATTCAAAATTCAATTCTCGTATTCTTTCTTTGGCGACAGCCGTCATACGGGTTTTGGCCTATTTACTAGGTTAGTCAATAAGTTTTGAAAGCGACATCTATGGAGCAGTAGAAAACCAAAATTTCTACGCCATTTTAATATTTCATCTTTCATAAGAACGTATTTAAAATTTCATTTCGATCTGTCAATTCATTCTTTGTTTACAAGCCATTTGAAGTTGACGTGTCAGTGTATTTTTTAACAATGGAAAAATCCGAATATCGTGAAGTGATTAAATTATGTGTTTTGGAAGGTTTATCGGCTACTGAGATCCATGCAAAGATGGTGAAAGTATTAAAGGAGTCTTCTCCTTCATTTCCAACCGTTCACCGATGGGTTTTGGAGTTTAAGCGTGGCCGTACAAGCGTTGAAGACGATCCACGCTCAGGACGTCCAAAAAGTGCATCAACATCAGAAATCATAGCGAAAATACAGGATATGGTTTTGGAAGATCATCGATCGACTGTGGATGTGATAGCTGACACCATAGGCATCTCACATGGAACAACATGGCATATTTTGGCTGAAGTTTTGGGTTTCAAAAAACTGTGTGCACAATGGGTGCCGCATTTGCTAACAATGCAACAAAAACACGTTCGAATGCGACTTTCTGAGCAACATTTGGAGCAATTTCGAAAGGATAAAAAGGATTTTCTGCGTCCATTCATCACTATGGATGAGACTTGGGTCTACCACCATGATCCTGAATCAAAACAAGAGGCTAAGGAGTGGTGTGAACCAGGCACTTTGGCTCCGAAGCGAGTTCGTGTCCAGAAATCGGCCAAGAAGGTGTTAGCGTCAGTTTTTTGGGATGCAAAAGGAATTTTATTGATAGATTATCTCCAAACTGGTAAGACAATCAACTCTGATTATTATTGTGACCTTTTGGACCAGTTGGATGAAAAAAATTGTGAAAAAAGACCCGGTTTGCAGAAGAAAAAAATCATTTTGTTTTTATTTGCTTGTATTTCCCATTGAACAGGTATTTTTAAATCACAAATAATTTCAGGGTTCAGATAAACTGAAATCTGGCTACCCTATTTTGGCATGTGGAACGAATGAACGAAGAATAACATGCAATATTGAGAATAATGCATGGAGTGACAATGTATGGCAGAATACGGAATAAAGTGGTTGCAATAATTAAATAAATACGTTAAAATGACGATGAAAAATACGACATTATCGACTAAAGGCAATAAAAAATGTACTATTGTATAAATACAGTGGAATGTGCGCCGCTTCAAAAAATAAAAAATCTGAAATTACGTCCGGCCGTTAAAGTAGCGCCCGAGCGTTAATGGTTCAAATCTTGCGTTACAGCGCTCTTGAGCAGAGTTTGCTCTCTAAATGGCAATTTAGGATAAATAGAATATTGTTTTTGAAGAATGACCACCATCATGGTAATCTTCGTCACGTTCACTGCAGCCCGGAACAACTTAGTAGAACTGCATCCAAACCACATCCGCAGGTTTCTGAGTCAAGAGATACGACGGGTTCCTCGGCCTCGACCTCTACCTTTTATTATTGCCTGGATGATCAATAGTGTTACAATATACCACATATTGTGGCTCTCATTATGTGATCGATAAACTGCAAGTTGTGAACCTTTAAAGTTAAAGTTAAATCTATCAAAATATAATGCATTAAAATTCTAATGTACCCTTATGTTACAACACGAATACCAATGTACTCGTATATTACAACACGAATACCAATGTACTCGTATATTACAACACGAATACCAATGTACTCGTATATTACAACACAAATAAAATTCTAATGTACTCGTATATTACAACACGAATAAAATTCTAATTTACTCGTATATAACAACACGAATACCAATGTACTCGTATATTTCAACACGAATAAATTTCTAATGTACTCGTATATTACAACACGAATTAAATTCTAATGTACTCGTATATTACAACACGAATAAAATTCTAATGTACTCGTATATTACAACACGGACAAAATTCTAATGTACTCGTGTATTACAATACGGATAAAATTCTAATGTACTCGTATATTACAACACGATTAAAATTCTAATGAACTCGTATATTACAACACGAATAATTGAAAAAAAAATCAAATACAATAAATTTAATTCAATCAACAAAACAAGACTTAAGTAGAAAAAAATAATTTGTTTCTCAAGGACAACGAAAATACGAAATCATATGGCAGATTACAAAAAAAGACTCTCATCCAGTCAAAATCTAACATTAAGGAAATGCCTGAAAAGGATCCTCCTGAAATCAACAAAATCTACCATAAAAATATTCACCAAACCAGACATGGAGTTTCCCAATTATTGCATTCTCACGATTGATCAATTAATTACAGCGTGCAACCGTCGTCACTAAATTACATTTGACACATTTGAATTGCAAAAGGTTGGGCGTATTTCTTGCAGGGGTGTGGAAACCAATTTGAGATAATCGGGGCTCTCAATGAGATCAGAAATAACCTTATAAAATCAATCAAATTTAATTTTGTTCATATTTATGTAAGAAAGTAGTGCAAAATATATTAAACATATATACACGCTACGAGTATAAAAGCAAGCAGACACCGGGATTATTTTTATTCAAATCGTTTCATTTAACATCTTCCGTGGCCTTAGTGACGTGGCCTATGACACATGTCTTCAAATCCAAGGGTCGAGAGTTCGATTTACGTTATTACCCGTTTTTTTTAAAGGGTTTAGTCTAGTTTTCACTCACAGTTACTATTATATCTTTTTAGTTTGTTATACAAGATTGTCACGTGCTTTTGATTTGATTTTTCAATTCAATTGAGAATTTTTATAGCACCGTTTACAGGGCAAACTCTCGTAAAGGGGGCTCTAATTTTGGTCTCGAACCTACAGTGAACGAATCACGTCTGGCAGGGTTCGAGCGAATCATGGACTGCACTTTGTTTGTATACGTGGGAATTTATTCCAAACAATCATTAAGATCTTTAACATATGATACCTTCAATGAAAGCCAAACAGAAAAAGATATTTTTTTTCAAAAAGGGATCTGGGTTCTAGTGGAAATCGAACCCAAAAAATTGTATGGCGCCGTTTAAAGAGTAGACTCTTTAAAAGCGACCTAACTCGAAATTCGACCCCGCTCTTATTAACAGATTAAAAATAGTTGCGTGCAAGGATAAGAAAGTAGTACTTGTTACTGTTCGATTACTAACTTCCCCGCATCTACATAATCGTACATATGTTTAGAAATACATGTTTGGTGAAAAACATGGCAGAAAACTTACTAAGGAAAGACGAACTACGAAATGGAAGGGTGGGGGGCGGACAGGCAAATCGGAAATACAAAAACATGTAAATTTACTGACTTTAAATTTAAAGTTTTTCAATCGCTTTTTGAAAAAGGAAAAATTTGGTAATTGGTTCCAGTCTTCCTGTATGGATACGACATTAAATAAATAGCGGTGATCTATGAAAGTCAATAAATAATTTGTAGTAAAAATAAATAAATATTTTTAAATAGTTTTTGGATTATTAAGCTATTGCCACTCAGTACAAGACGATTACCTCCGTGGTCTAGTTGGTAGAATACTTGACTTCGAGTTTATGTATTACCTGTGTATATTGTCGTGCAGTGTAAAAAGAATCGCATCATTAATTCATATATTTTTTTGATTAATGAAATATCGTATAACAACTTTAGACCTGTGAAATTTTCATAAAAGATTACATATACAATAAAAAAATTCACACATAGATATGAAACAATAAAGAACTCTCATATAAACGAGATATAAATAAAAGGGGGAAAAAGTGAAGAATGGAGAGAGATAAAATAATCGTTGAATTAAAAAATATCGAAACATTTAAAGGTAACAACAGTTTGTCGGGTTAATCAAAGTCATGTTAATCGAAGTCTCGTCAGGTTAATCAAAGTCTCAAAAAATAGTTTTAATCCTTCATCATGTGCCTACTAATAATTATAAAGAACATTCTAGCATCGAATTCCTCTCTTGTTGATGAATAATTGTATACTCGACTCAGGAGTGCATCAGCAGATGTTGCTAAACTAAATGATTAGAGTATTATGCAGCAAGAACATCTCCCAATCTATTGATATATATCCTCAGTGAGATACAGGCAAAATCCTAGTTTACTGGGGATACGACAAATGAAAGGCAATAAACCCAGATTCATTAAAATTGTATGTCCAAATTAAATTACCTGTTGTTTTTTCACAAATTATATATATTTCTTGTCATGTGTAATAATAAATTTTAAAAAAAAACTAAGATATCTGTTTACTTATCTATGGGTCAGAGACTTGGGATTCCTATAGAAGGAAAACTCGGAGCCTTGAAATGTTCCACCAGCGTTACCTTCGTCACTTGTTTCGAATCCACAGGAGTGATAATGTTACAAATGTCTCGGTCCTGCAACGCTCTAACTGTAAACCTGTCGAGGATATTGTCGGAAAGACGAAATTGAGGTGGACCGGACAAATTATACGTATGAGTGATCATAGGCTCCCAAAACGAGTCTTATTCGGGGAAGTAATGAGGATGCGAAGCGTTGGTGGATAGAAAAAATGCTATGAGGACAGTCTGCGAAACTGGAAGCAGGTGACTCAGAATCATGGAAAGTAGAGAGCCACCTGTTGTCGAGCTGACAGCGTCTCAACAGTTGGAAGTGTGAGAAATGGTCAACGTGTTGCAAATATGCGTCAACATTACCAGGATATAACTGGATCCGCAGGTCTGTGACATCTAAGGGAGGGATTGCACATCTAGGATCGGACTGTTCTTCCAAGGAAGATCACACGATCGACACGGGGGAGCAGCTCGAGATTGACGTTGGAATAGCCAGAGGATTTTCGACTGAAAAAAACCAGTAAGTGTAATTTTAGTTTTGATAGTACTCATTTAAAAATTGAATGAACAGGTTTAAAATCACTGATAGAAACTATTCTATTTATGTGTATTCTGTATAAGATTTAAATTTCAACTAGTTTGCCTATCAAATCATTTAATGCTTACTTAACGTAAAACCCAAATTCTAGGTTTTTCCAACACATTTGTGTTTTTTTAAATACACTCCTTTTGTGGTCAAGTAAAGATAGCATTAAAACCAACAAACCACAAGAATTCTTTTGATTTTAGAATAGTGAAAAATGTACGTAATAAATATATATTTTACGAATGAAATTACGAAACATTCGTAATATATTGGGTGTTAACATAAGTTGTGTCCGTTTTTTTTTTCAATTTAAAAATGATCACCAAAAGTAAAACAAAATGGTAAATGTTATACGTCATTCGAAAGAAAATTTTCTGATCTACAGAATATTGTGTTTACTTTTAGGTTAAATATATTATCTTATTTGATTACAATCCTTCAAAATGGAATGTCAGGTAGACGAAAGTGAGCATTTTCGACACCTCCTTCTGTTCGCGTTCAATCGAGGGAATAACGCTGCCAAAGTTGCTCGCGATATTTGCGAAATGTACGGTGAAGACGCTATCAATGAAAGGACAGCTCGTCGATGATTTTTGCGTTTCAATGACGGTAATTTCGACCTGAAAGGCATGGAGCGTTCCGGACGACCAGTGGACTTCGATGAGGATCGCTTAAACCGTATTATTCATGAAGATCCCCTTCAAACCACCGTATAATTGGCTGAGCAGGTGAATTGTAGTCACATGACTGTATATCGCCATCTTAAATCAATGGAAAAAGTTCAGAAGTTCGGCGTTTGGGTTCCACATGTTTTGAGTGAAAACAACAAAAACCAACGTTCGACAATTTCTGCTGGTTTGCTCTCGCGTCATCGAGCTACGCATGGCCATAAGCAAAGGTTGCTTTACCGCATCATTACTGGTGATAAAAAATGGTTTGAAAATGGTGATGAAGAAAAAAACGGTGATGAAAAATGTTTGAACTTATGTTAACACCTAATATTTTGCTAACTAATAATTTGAAGCTTAATCCGTTTAAACTTTCAATTATATATTTTTTTTAAATTTCATTGATTATATTGAGACGGTAAAACACTTTACTTCCGTGCTGAATATTGCCGGTTCGAAGCTCGTCCTGTGCTACTTCACTCGAACGACACAGTTATTTTTTCCGCCTAGTGATCGGGGGCATAAGGATACCTATGAATTCGGTCATATCTATTATTTTAATAATATACTCATAATTGCATTAGTGGATTGAATATTAATAAAAAAATATAAAAATAATTTATTCATACAAACATGTATTGGCCACATGTAACGGGCAGCGGCGCATTGAAAATGCCTAAGTGTTTTCTAAATAAACCCCTTGTATAATTATTTAATAATATTAAAAATTATAACTAAGCTTTCTTCCAGTTGGGCGATAACTATCAACTCTGAGATAAATGGCATAGAAGCCTGCAGGCAGCCTGGAACCAACCTGGGTTGTAGGGCTGATGATGTTTCATAATCCTTAAACGATGTCACATCAAATTACGATATTTTTGATTTAGGCGATTTGGCCTTCTGAAAGTGCTCTGTGTTTTTTTTTTTTTTGGTGAAATTCATAATTGCAGAATTATAATCATATATTAATTTTAGATATTAATGTCGCTATCGGAAATAAATTATGAAAATACGGAGCTAGTCTAACATGGGTTTGTAACTTGTTCCAAAGTCTCACTGCATGGACAGTCACTTCACTTTAGAACAAAAACATTACACGCGTTTCTAAATCATAGTTGGAACTATAATACTATTGTGGACTATAGTCTTAATAGATTTTCATACTCTTCGTTTCGTATTAGATATTTTTTAAATGTAGTTTTGACATTTTTAACTATGGCAACTTCTATCGCCTTGAATAAGTCTAGTTTTTTCTCGACACTAATGCTGCTGGGCTATTATAAATTTGGCAAAAAAAAGGCTGGTTTGATTTTAATATGCAATCGGAGTTAAGTCAGACATGCCTGGACCGTAAATTCAGCTGCGGTTAGTGTTTGTCTTAATTTATTATCCTTTTCTCATAGTTTTATTTTTAATTTTATTCAATTACCGAGTCCTCAGGTTCATTCACACCTTGACGCGCTTGGATAATTAAGGAGGATTGAATTTAATGATGTTCAGAGGAAATTTTCTCAGAGCGTTACGGAAGAGTTACGAGAGATGTTGAATGACGTGTAGTGATAGGAAACAAAATATATATACTCGAACTGAATAGTACATAGACGCCAAAATAAATTTACACCAAATAATTGTATAATTTCTTTAACTGTCCCGCCGCCCCTTCTTATCTCGTCGTCCGCTCTAATCATCGTACATATTTCCGATCATTGACTTGCGCTGCTCTCAGACAGAGATTGTTTATTGGCCTTTCCAGTTCACCGCTCTTCTTTTTTATGTCGTCATTTACTGTCCATGCATTGAGACTCTGAAACCATTTACAAATCAATGTTAGACTCGCTCCGTCCTTGGTATGCTTTAAAAAGCCACTAAAAAACTCTTAGTTTGTAGTCAGTATAGTTGTTAGTTTGTAGTCAGTTTAATTCCTATTTTTTCTTTCATTTTCATCATCCCTTATTTTTCCTTTGATTGGTGTTATATCTTTTATTTTAATATGATGTGTCCATAAATTTCATAAAGATGAACAATCGTTTCAATATTTTTTGCGACCATGTAACTTGCTTTATTTACTTTTGTCTGGTTTGTTGGAAAAGTTTGCCGCGTGGCAACAAGTCCGCTAGACTGTTTTTGCAATAAAGTGTCAATAAATATCGAAATTTGTAAAGATAATAGTCCACAACAATATCGTAGTACCAACTTGAATGTACTTGATAAAAACTTGATAAAAACCGAAAGGAGGAGTCGAAGAAATGCTGCAAAACTACATGCACTGAGATCGTATCGTTGCTAGGTCTTGTAGCCGAGTATCACTTCACCATTCCAACGTTATTTCAGTTGGAAAGCAAAGCTGTGCCGTGGAGTTTCTATTACTTTGTTGCCTTTCTCCTCTTAAGTGAATTATCTGTTGCACACCAGCAAATTTACCTGCTACAACGCCGTACTAGATTCGATACCGCACCGAAGTGATACGAACGGAGAACATCGGCATGTTTTTTTCCTGTTTTTTTTTAAATAATAGATACGACTGAAGTCATAGATTCGATTCTCGTTGGAACCCAGATTTATATAAAAAAATCAGTCTGGGTTTCATTTCAGGTTTCTTAAATATATATCTGGTTGATTGAAAGATATTACCACAAGACACTAATCCCACCGGGTTGTACAATGAAATTGTACATTGGCTACAATGAAAGTGGAAAAAATCCAACAGATATACATTTATTTATTAAGATATTTATTTGTTGCCAAATAACGATCTCTCCCAACACCATATAATTATCTTATAAAGTTTTGAGATGAAAAATAATTACTCATAGTAAATATTCAATATAGATGGGCAGAAAAAGAAAATTGATATTGGATAAAAGGATGATGGAAAATTATAAAAACACGCTTTGTCACATGAGATGTTATGTGTTTAAGTCACCCTTTAAAACATATAAATAATGATGCGAGATTTATATTAGCTGATAGCTGGTTCCAGAGTCTAACAGCATGGACAATAAAAGACGGCATGAAAAATGAAAAGCGGTGAACTGGCGAAAACTGGTGAAAAAGCCAAAAGGCAATTTCTGCTGGAGCGTAACTCGAGACCGTGATCGAAAGGTCGTTAAACATTTCCAAGGAGATATAAGATACAATTTTTAATTACCGAGTCTTTTGGTTCATTCACACCTTTACGCATTAACAGTGTAGCAAGAATTAATTTTATTAATTAATTTATTTAACACTTTAATGTACGGTAGTGAAACTTGGACGTTGAAAAAGATAGAAAAACCGAATGAATGCTGTAGAAATACGTACATTGAGAGGAATACATGGAGTTACAATGCATGGTATAATAGGGAATGAAATGATAAGGGATGAATGTGAGGCTGATGTGTTGAGTAAGATGAAAAAAAGTTGGATATACAGAACGAATAAATGAAGAAAGAAAAACAAAAGAGATATATACTGCAAATGTGAGTAGAAAGCGTGTGAGGGGAAGACCAAAAGAAGTATGGTTGGATCAAGGGAATGATATTCTGAAGAAGGAAATGTAGACAGTCAGATAAATCGTAAAAATTGTAAGGATGTAAAACGGAGTAAAAAAAAAGCTTGATATCAATAAAGTTTATGTGGGCGCTTCTAAGTCAAAAGGAAGTTGTAATTTATTTTTATCAAACACTGTTTATTCCACTTTTTTGTGACGGTATAACCCTACTGGTTTCAAGGCTCTCACCTCATCTTCAGGGGAGCGCAAACAAGTCTTGTTTGCGCTCCCCTGAAGATGAGGTGAAAGCCTTGAAACCGGTAGGGTTATAACGTCACAAAAAAGTGGAATAAACAGTGTTTGATAAAAATAAATTACAATGTCTTTAAACCTCCACAACGTTAATGCCTTAACTATAAACAACATATCAAAAGGAAGTGCACTTCTCGGCTATACTAAGGTCAACGCGGTCGTGCACAGAGTGCGCATGCTAATCCTAGGTAACGGCTGACTCATTAAAAAAACTCAAACAAACTACATGGCACAGCTTTGCTTTTCAACTGAATAACGTTGGAATGGGGAGGGAATCTTCAACTACAAGGTCCAGCAACGGGATCGAGCCAATAGTGATCCACCATCCTGTAGTGTAGCTCATGACTGAGCATCGTGGCTTTTATGATAACCTCTGACGACACCTATCCACCCATCTCTGCACTCCTCAGCTTGTTAAGAGTAGTCCAATTGCATCTCTCACTTGGTCAGTCCAACGCATTGAGATTTTTCATCTTGTGCGTCATCCTTCGACGCTTCCAGTAACCACAATCCTCTCCAACTGTCTCCTTGGTCACGAGCAATGTGGTCAGAGGACTCGTCACTCGCTGAAGCCATATTGTCGACAATCTGTCGGTTATTCTCAGTTCTTCGAGAATGAAGGTTTGCCTTGCTTTTCCAAGAATTTCCTTCTCCAACATCACATTTCAAATGCATTTATCTTGCGCAGAATGCGCATGCTAATCCCAGGTAAAGGCTCATTCACTTTAAAAAAAATAAACTCCACAGCACAGCTTTGCTTTTCATGTGAATGGACGCTGGAATGGCGAGGAGATTCTCAACTACGAGGCTTAGCAATGACGACAATAAACAGAAGAAACAATAGAAAAGTCCAGCGAAAAATCTACATTTATATCTTATAAGCTGTAACATGAAAAAAATAATTAAAATATCTTATGCCGAGTAACCAGAACGGTTACATAAACCGGAAATATATTATCTAGATTCAAATGTAAGATGGGGTTTATTGAATATGTACAGCATCACATTTACCAGGTCTGTAAATATGAAACCGGAAGGGTGTTTTCTATTATAAGCTGCTAAAACCTGGTGAAACCGTTAATACTGAACGCTACCGACAACAAATGATGGATTTGAACCAAGCATTGCGTGAAAAACGACCAGTATATCAAAAGAGGCAACACAAAGTGATTTTACTTCATGATAATGCACCATCGCACACAGCAAAACCGGCCAAGGAAACGATTGAGGCGTTTAGTTGGCAAATACTTTCGCATGCGGTTTACTCATTCGATTACTACTTATTTGTATCGATGGGACACGCACTTGCTGAGCAGCGCTTCACTTCTTACGAAAATGGCTCGATGATTGGTTTGCCTCAAAAGAGCAACAGTTTTTTTGGCGAGGCATCCACAAATTACCAGAGAGATGGGAAAAATGTGTAGCTAGCGATGGGCAATACTTTGAATAAAATATTTTTTACCATTTTCATACAATAAATGTGTATTTCCTATAAAAAATGACGGTTTCATATTTACAAACCTGATATATGGTAATATGTAATCCTTTTTTTGATGTAGCAAATTTTCTTTTACTTTGACCATACGAGTATTCACTTTAAAATTTGTCTTGCAACATAGTGTGACAGAATACGTAATGAATTGATTAAGAATCAATTTGAACCATAGGTCGCCGTCGCTGCTGGACCTGGAAGTCGAGGATTTCCTCGCCACTACAACGTCAATCTTGAACTGCTCATCCACGTTGATCGTGTGATCTTCTGTGAGAAAACTACCCGATCCTGGATGAGACCAGTGGATCGTGCTGAGTCGCCTGGCAATTTTGTCACGTATGCTCGCAGCACGTTGTATCTCATAAATCCAGCCATAGAGACGCCTCGGGAACAGATGACCGGGAACAGATGATGATTAATAGTTAGCATTCATACTAAACAAGTAGACGCCACAGGTTTGATTCCTAGCGGATTCAATTCTGGACTGTTTTAGTCTTAAACCATTTTAGAACTGAATTTATGTTTTTCTGTAGCTTATATGCTACTTATTATAAATTCTTATAGTGCTATTAAGTAACACAAAAATATCGTTATATAAAACTTCCTAACGAGAGACCGCAGCAATTTGAATATGATCTTGGAAGTGTAGGGAATACCGTCGTCCCTAAATATTGTCAACATGCACGGTCAACAACCGACGAAACGAACTTTGGATATGTCCAAAGTTCGCATACCAGAACACTAATATTATTTACACGCAAATAATATTTACGTTGCATTCCACGGTAGAAAGAGAACGCATCGCGCTGTCTCACCGTTTCGCCGATAAATATGCTACCCACTATATTGTTCGCAACGGCTGCAAACGCCTCTGCACGCGCAGGAGTGAGATAAAGTATGTATTGCGGGCGCATTCACGCACATCTATAAATACCTACTTATCGACAAATAAAGATTATTATTCACTTGACCATTCATTGCTGTTTACTATTCATTGATTGTTCACTCTCACTTTCCGCATTCCTGAATCGACGTATTTTATTTTAAATACAAAACAATCATAATCATCACGACGTATCAATAAAGCATCCCGCTAAAGAAGTATAAACTCATAACTATGAAGAAATCGGTGTGTTATCTGTCAAGAATGTGTACTTGCTGTAGTGTAACAGTTTGTACACAATCAATCAATATACGCGCAGGTATCTTTTGTCCATAGAATGACTGACAATTTTACTCGATAAACCTACCGATCGCTATAGAGAAGAATAAATTTTAGAATGTATCGATTTTTTTAGTTAAGGCAATTCACCCTGATGAGAGTACTTTGTAAACCTTAAAATTCAAAGTATACTTAAAAGTAGTTCAATATTTTAAAATAGATAATTAAAACTAAACGATTAACAAAAAAGATTATCTTGAGTCCTATTTCCATTTCTAATGTGTTATGGCCAATGCGATAGTGACGGATGGAAAGGTCAGCAAGGTAACTCGAATACAAAAGTAGACCAAAATAACAAGTGTCGAGAAAAAGACAAAAGTGGACCAAAAACAAGTATTAAAAAAACAAGACCGCTTGTCAACGATGAATTGGTGATAGAAAAATATAATGAACACAAGAAACCACTTGTCGTTTAGGACAGGGGTCTCCAAACTTTTTAGCCTAAGGGCCACACTGACTCCTCCACTAAGTCCCAAGGGCCAAGACATAGCTAACTCATCATACCAACATACAGTACCCGGCGGTAAGTAATACACATCGGACTTAAGAAAGAGACTGTAGCTTTGTAGAGTGACAGTTCGCGCATCATGCGACCGATATGACGCTCTACAAAGCGACAGTCTCTTTCTTGAGACCGATGTGTGTTACTAACCGTCGGGTACTATACTGTAGTTTTGAATTACGCGCAAATTTTCGTATTGGGACTAGCCGGTGAGTGAGATATCTATGGCGCAGGGTACGGGGGTGGACTCCGCTTCGTTCGCAATTTCGGTTGGTACTTACGGGCAAGTGTCAAGGACATTTAATTGCGGCGGAGATAGCCGATGTATGTCAGTTATTGTGTTTCTTAATTGGTCGTTAAATAAAAACATCTGATTATTATTTTGTATGATTTACTTACATTGTAATTTTTACAATGTAATCACAATAAACTATGACGGGCCGGATTGGTGGTGCTCGCAGGCCGGTGTTGGCCCGCGGGCCGTAGTTTGGAGACCCATGGTTTAGGATAACGAGAAAGTCCTTGGCGTAGATCCAAACTAGATTTACTAATATATACTTTTTTAAATGTCTGTTAAATACGCAATATATTATTTAGTATTTCATTCATTTGTAAAGTGATCCTCAAAATTTAGTAACACCACTGTATTTTAGTACGTAATTTTATTTATGGAATTGAAACGAGGACGTGAAAAAAAACTAAAAAGAACCGAATAAATGCTGTTGAAAGCGTGTACTGAGAAAAATATATAGGGAGAGTTTATGACAGAATACTTAATGAAGTGATTAGGGATGCGTGTGAACTTAAGGCTTATGTTATGTATTGAGTAATGAGTGGAACGAATGAAGAAGTACCGTATTGGCCTGACTATAGGGCGACCCTGATTATAAGGCGACCCCTATTTTTTAATCTGCTTTTTGGAAGAAAAAACATTTCCCTCACCATTTTTTTTTTAACCTGGCGAGTTTATTGCCATGTGGCAATCTCTTCCAACCAAGCAGAAAGCTGTTTTTATAGGCCCTAAGTGTTAACCAGACTCTAATCCTATTTAAAAATGTCTGGGTTCCAGCGGGGATCGAACCCGCAACCTCCCGATCGGCAGACAAGTGTCTTACCATTAGGCCACGGAGGTCGTCACCATTATAATATTTTGAAAAATAAAATGCAAAATGTTTAACGACAAATATTTATTAAAACAAAATACCCAGATAATAGTAAAGTACATGTTTAAACATGAAAAGAAGAAATAAAAAAGTCCAACTGCAGTAGCTAATCAGATCAGTCAGATTCACATATGGCTATAGCATATAGGTAGCATCCTCAGCACCAGTCTCATCTCATCTTCAGTGATATTATCGTCTTCGGAATCCTCAATCATATTTTTCCACAAAATGTCATCTTCAGCACCGTCCATTTTATTGGATATGCAACATTTTTTAAATCCATTGATGGCAGCCGCACGGTTGTTGGTTGTTTCTACAGCACGCACCACCATAACCTTAAAATTGGAATCATAGCTTCTGCATATTCCTTGATTCACTTGATTTTTTCGAGCTCCTCGTTTTTCAATATGATCATTAATAATATTTTTTTAGATTGCAAAGATGCAAAACGAAGTACAGTACAAAAAAAACATCTCAAAATCTGTCAAAAATTACTACGCACAGGTTATATGTAAACTATGACGCCTTTTGAACGCTCTCATTACAATGGTGCCATTCCGCTAATCGCGAGTAGTGAATTTATTGTTAACCACTATGTTTGTGACTCGAATATAAGGCGACCCACCTATTTACATGTTGCCTTTTTAAATAAAAACCTCGCCTTATAGTCGAGCTAATACGGTACTAAGAAAACGAATATGCAGTGTAAATGTGAACGGAAGGTTTGGTAGAGGAAGACCAAGGAAAAATGGTTAGATTCTCCTTCCGTGGTTGCAGTCCTAAGACTGGTTTGCAGCAATTTGAACTCTTCTCCTCCATTGCCCCCTGTCCTGTGCGGCTCTTTTTAAGTCTGTATATGTTGAGCAGCGCACGTCCACCAACAGGTCCTCCAGGTACTCTCGGCGTGGGCGTCCCCTAGAGTTTGTCCCCTCGGTCATACCCTCCATTATGGCATGCAAGAGGCCCTCTTGTCGTATTATATGACCGATCCATCTTGCACGCCTTTCGGACAGGATCCTGAGCAGGTGCCTTCCTCCTTCGATTCGTTGGAGAACCTCTTCATTTGTGATGCGGTCTCTCCAAGAAATTCCTAATAGTCTTCTATAGGACCACATCTCAAAAGCCTCTAGTCTTCGTCTATCTCTTTCGGATAGGCACCATGTCTCGCAGCCGTACATCAAGATACTCCATACATAGGTCTTGATGAGGAGTATTCTCAGTTTTAGGTCTATATTATTTGATTCTATTATTTTCGACCTTTTATTAAATGCAAGTCTAGCCTGATGTATACGGCTGTCGACCTCGCTCTTGGACCGACCGTCCCATGTTATTTTGCTCCCGAGGTAGACAAACTCCTTGGTGTTCTTTAGTGGTTTACCCGACATCACTATTCTCATCTGGTGCTGCGCTCGGCCTACAGTCAGCAGCTTTGTTTTGTCTTTATTTATCTTCATACTGTAGTTATCTTGAAGAATGCTTTCCATAGTTGTTAAGGCCTCTTGTAGTTCCTCTTCACTTTCAGCAACCATAGCAATATCGTCAGCGAACCTTATCATGTCCACCTTTTGCCCGTGTATCTTTACACCTTCTCTGTGACTCATTCTCTCTCTCAAGTCGTCAATCGCGCTCTGTATATAGGCGTTAAAAAGAACAGGTGACAGAGAGCATCCCTGCCTTACCCCTTGTCTTATATTGGCTTCCTTTGTGTCTTCGTCACATCTGATTGGTTAGATTAAGTGAACGATATTCTCAAAGAAGGAAAATTAAGATGTAAGAGAACTCGCATGAGAATACACTCGTTGTAGACCTTTCGCTTCAAGGGTATTTATTGGTAGATCACTTTTGAAGATGTTGTTCTAACGTCCAAATGAGCTTCATGCTAGTTTTTCTTCTCACATTAATTTTACCTAATCTGATAATAATAATTAGGCTTACATATAACAGGGCTGCAAACCGGACGAGTATTACCCAAAGAGTCACCCTACGACAAGGTTTGCATATTTTTTTTACAATGTTTCAAGTCAGATTGATTTCCTGTCTGCAATTTTTTTAAACGATTTATGTTATCAATTCTTTAATATGTTATTTTATTTAGTTTAACATTTGTCAAACTGGACGGCAGTATATACTGGCATTGATCTATAACCTTCACCTATGGCATTGATCTATTATAACCTTCACGTCACTCATTTTTAAATATTTCTTTTATATTTTCCAACATCGTTTGAACTGTTATTTAAGTAAATATGCCATCTGATTACTGGTTGTCTTAACTCTTACAGGCTTAGTGGTCCACGTTATGTACCACCTTTTTTTGACGCAGTACTGCACAATGGTACACGCAATGTACCACTTATTAAACCTCTCTCTATTGCTGCACGAACGCTCAGATTATGTACCACTTCGTATAATATAATACGTATGACTCATATCCGCACAGCTGCAGGTATGGTCCTGTTCAAATTAATTTAGCTTCTAATATTATTGACAGTTAGTTGTTCTTGGTGTGCCGACTTGTGCGTATAAAAGAAAACGTTATATACTCGTATTTGTATTAAATTTTAGTAAAAAATAGTTGTGTTGTGATAAAATTGACTTCAGTAATTGTGGTAAATTTATATTTAGGTTAAAAATTAATTTTATTTGGATGTATTTCGGCATTATTTGGTGGTGCATTAGAAGTACCAGTGGAAATATGAACAAATGTGGTACATAAGTTGTACCACCTCATCAGGAGTTCCTTGACCTACCGAGGAAGTGGAAATATGTTAATTTAGCATTTGTATGTATCATTTTTCAAACTCATTAAAAAGAATAATGAGAAACTTGACTTTTTATTTATTGTGCAGCTTGAGTAAAAATAAGCGAAGTTTACCTGTGCCTGTAAGGGTTAAAACAGTAACGTTAAATAAGATGCATAACCTCACCGGGACGAATACTTCCCCAGGATCAGTCCAATCAGGAGAGACATTGGATGCATTGCTGAGAGATCCAACCAATTGGATCACCCCAAACATCCTTTGGGTAGCCCCCATTTTCTTGGTTAAAATCCAGATAAGATTTAATTAACACTTCCCTTACTGTGCTAAAAAATTACGCCAGTAACGGTGTTGGACACTGAGGGTACAGTAAACATGTATGTTTTAAATTAAAATTATGCAAAATCTATTAGTTTTTTTTTGTAATTAGCTATAAACATCATTTTATTATGTAATAAAATATCGAATAATATAAAATAAGTGTAAGAAATGATAAAATAAGAGTTGAAACAGAGAGGTGACATTTCTATAAGAATATCATTTTCCCACTGCGTCGTTCGGTCTGCGCAACGTTCAGAATGCGCATGACTGAAAAAAGGTCTCCAACCTTTTAAAAAAAATCATAAAATTATACAATAAAATGTAGCGTGTATTTTTTGGCAGTAAAAATATAATTCGAATTAAGACAATAATTAACATATTAACAAAATATAAAATGAATATATAAATTCAAAAATAATAATATAAAAACAAACACGAAATTCAAATCAATAAAATAAACCATTTGGAAAATATAAACACTTTGAAAATAGGTCAAAATTTTAAAATAGGACAAACATATCATAAAATCAAAATTTAATCCTGTGGAGAAAGTCTATCGCAATTGGGGCACGAAATAACTTTTGTTTCTATTCTATGTACTAAACACACAGGTGTTTGATAAAACTAGTAACCAATCCCTGGAACGAATGTACTCGTAAAATATTAACTGTCAAAAAAGAATGAGTCATACGGAGTGTTTTGACATTTCGTCAATTCTCGATTTAATATCATTCATTTCTGTTGACATTTATTAATGATTTTATTTCGTAATGACATAATTCAAATCATCGAGGTTTCGATGAGGAATACATAAAGTAAGAAGACCCTGCAAGCAGTATATTTCGAGAAATTGAATAAAATATACGTCATGGTCACTCTTGTCCGTTCACAGATCGGCAAGGGTTAATGCCACTAAGTTTCTGAAACAACCAACTGTTATTGCTATGATGAACGAGTGGAGAGGCACTTCGGGACAAAGCGGGTGGATTTTGATTGTAAAAACATTAGCACCTAATTCTTAACTGCCCTGGAGAACCTGGGGAAAGGCTCCGAATAAGAATTTGGAGAATGAAAAACAACGTGTCAAAATGGGGATTGTTGAGTGCTGGGTCGACTCTATATTTGCGATGAAGAGAAGTTCATGAGACGCATGCTGCAGTGTCCGGTATTTAGCACAGAAGATGTCTTGATTCGTGAAACGCCCAGTGCTGTCCTTAAACTATAGAAGACTTCTGGGCGGAAATAATTCGGTACATCTAACACGATAAGAATAAATGGATATTCTTGAAGATGTCTTAAAACTTTCTTTTTTATTTTTTTATTCCACATTCCTTCAACCTGTCTCCTTAAAAGTTTTGTGTTCTAAACAGAAGTTCGCAGAATGACCGCGGGTAAGAACAATAAATTTGGCTTCAAGGAAAACCTGGATCTTTTATAACTTGATAAATTATTTTAAATTCTTACATATGATATATTAATTCAAACACAGTACCGGATTCTTCAAACGTGCCAAGAAGCACTTTGACACAAAAAAATAATAACCCTCGTTAGTTTAGTTAAGCAATTTTTAATCCTTCTAAATTTTCTTAATATTACTCCCCACGTTGGAGGTTGGCCATCATCATGGGTACTTGCGTATTTCGAAGGATTAGAAAATTGATATTTTCAAATGACATCAAGATATTGAGTGGGGTTAAAGGTGTGAGTGGTTGTTATAGGATCCAAGCTGGTGTAATTGATTCACCAAACACCACGAGTGTAATTTAAATAAATTACACTCGTGGTGTTTGGTGAATCAATTACACCTCAATACGAAAATGTGTCTGAAAATAAGCTTCTATAGAATAAAAATCCAATTACCTTTGATAAAATATAAACTTTGATGTGTTGGATAGTGTTTGCGTCGTGCGAGATCTAGATATATTTTTCAACTGTGCCATGTATTATATTTTCAACCAACGTTGAAAAAACAACCATTAATTAATTGAGAATTTTTGGGCTTCATAATCCCATGACGTACAATGGCGTGCCGAATTCAATGAAGATAAAGGAAGGAAAACCATTTAGATAATCGATCGAAGCGTGGTTGTTATTGCGACAGGATTTTGACTACTTGCGCTTTCAGGATGAATGACGTGTGGAAAAGATTTGTGTGGGCTCTTGAGTGTGGGTTTCTTCTCGTTTTGATTTTTGTTGTTTTGTATTTGTGTTTCTGTACAGTTTTGTGTTAATTTTTATTTTCATGATTGTGTGCGGTATATTATGGGATGAATAAGTTTGGTCTTTCTGGAGTGATGATGTGTGAAGAGTTGGATTCCGCATGATGTTTCCAGTTGTAATTGAGTGTCACTGTTTGTCAAGTCGATGAGAACGTGCAACGGTGTTTTGTTTTTGTGTAATCAAAAATCGGAAAGAAGTATCGATTTATTTTTTCATGGTAAATATTCTCAGTGAGATACAGGCAAAAACCTAGTTTACTGGGGATACGACAAATGAAAGGCGACAAACCCAGATCCATTAAAATAATGTATGTCCAAATTAAATTACCTGTTGTTTTTTCGCAAATTATGTATATTTCTTGTCATGTGTAATAATAATAATAATAATAATGAGACAGTAGAAGGAAATCAAAGAAGTACACGCAACCAACAATTTCTATTGCACTCCAGTAAGGAATAAACTAGAACACAACTCCAGGATCTGGACTCCTTATTACGCAGTTCACTGGAACGCTCTGGTGAGGGTGCAGCACAGATTTTTGCATCACATCGGATTTAGGCTCGGTCTTAAAAATGATTATGGACACTATAATATGTTTTTTATCGCGTCTGAACTTGATAAGACTTTCCGATCGTAGATAGATATTCGATTTGATGGTGTATTTCAAAATATTGATTGAGATAATTAACTGTCCGAAGTTACTGGAATTGATTTACTCCTGAATTAATTCGAGAAGTAAGAGACTGCAGGATATATTCCAATGCAAGAGTTGTAGAATTAACTGTTACTCAGATTTTCCCGTACTCAGATTACATCGACTGGGTAATGATTATGCTGTAGTCTCGGACATATTTGGTGACAGTCTTAATGCCTTTAAAAAGTAGAGAGTGTTTCTGTTTGTGTGGATCATAAATCCGACGCCACGGCGTGGCTCTCGTTGTCTTTTTTCTCTCTCTTTATTTTCGTTGACTTTGTTTCCCTCAAACTTCTTGACACGTCTGTAAATATGTTGGAATTTCGATAAGCCTTTTTCATTTGGTTTTTTGATTGGTGGATTGTTTGTACGTACTTATGTTTACTATTTACTTAGATAGACTTTTATCTTTTTTGCATAGTAGATACTTTGATTGCCTGAGCCTTGATCTGTTTCAGGTTTATATTTTATGTGGGGTAGATGGTATACATGTACGTTATGCTTTTTGATATTTTTTCGTATATTATTCATGTTCATTTTTATAATTTTTGTGACAAACTATTAATGAGCACTCAAAATTCTAATTTTAGTATTACTCTTGTAACCATTTTCAATGGTCAATAAAAAAACTGTACATAGCAATAAAATAAAATCAAAACATATTTTTTGAGCTGTTTCGTCATATTATGAGTTTGTCAAATTATCACTTGTTACTAAGTCAATCTGTCCAAGGAATTCGATGCATTCTCCTATGGATCCACATTTCAAATGTTTCCAATCCTTTCATGGTGTTCACCTTGAGGATGCATGTCTCAATGTCATATTACAGACAATCCCGTAGTCAATTTGCAGCAAAAATATGTTTTTAATTTTGTTTTTTATCAACGGAACAATGTACGTTAAAAAAATATTTTAAAAAAGGTACTATGCACTTTATTTATAATACAATATTTACAAAATATTCTTAAAATTAAAAAAAGACAAAACCAATTTATAACAATGCAACGAAGCCAAATAAAAGGATACAATAAAACAATTAAAATAATGCATAAGTAAGTACGCAAGTCAAAATAATTACAAAAAAAAATACGATACGGGATTTTCCCCAGTCAGCTGCCCGCACTTCACCACACTAATTTGACATTAATACGAAACTAATAGTACAGTATATATTCAATACATCATCAATTATTCAATCAGCCTACTTTTATAGCTCAACAAACTATGGAAAAATGTAGCGACAATATCAGCAAATTGATTTCTCAATAGATGCATTCTGTTTATAGGAGAATTCGATTGGTGATCAGAGGTATTTTGTTTACAATCGAAAAAAGCCTTAGGGCGAATATGCACTAAAGGAACTTAAATATTGAAAAAGCTAAACAATTCAAGATAATTCAAGTGAGAGTTGATGATTTTATGTAAAAGACATAAATATAAAATGTATACTTATGTTATTTTGTTCAGAAATTATTAATGCAATGTTGGTTCGAGATAGTCATAATAAATGAGGCTCAAGAATGTTGTTGTAAGGAACCTGATAACCCCTCAATTAAAGAAAATTGGGATGACTGTATTTGAATATATTACTTCTTTGGGTAGCCAAATGTTGTACAAGAGGTTTAGCTCTAAATCCACCACTGTACATATACACATAAAAATAAGAAAAAACGATTCAAAGAAATATGCAAAGAAAGGAGTGTCAGACCAAACAGGTATTCGGGGTTCATCGACTTCCTTAAGTGGTACTCTTCCAACAATGTGTCCATGATGGAATATCTTGTCTTATAATTAACAACACCGATGCAACTCGGCGTTGTTAGGATAGCTCTACACCTTTAGATGTTAAAATATTTAATTAAATTATAAGTATAGTGTCTATCCTCAACGTGTTATATTTCTCCCTCCTCCTTTCACACTGTATCTAAGAATGAAGTAGGCTTCCTTACAGTATGACCGTACATTCGTAAGAAAGCGTCAACATATCTTAACCTCAACGTATCATATTAGTCCCTCCTCCTTTTACACTGTCTCTAAAATGAATTAAGTTTCCTTACAGTATGACTGTACATTCGTAAGAAAACGTCAACATATCATATCCGTCAACTTATCTTAACCTCAACGTATCATATTAGTCCCTCCTCCTTTCACACTGTCTCTAAAATGAATTAGGTTTCCTTACAGTATGATCGTACATTCGTAAGAAAACGTCAACATATCATATCCGTCAACATATCTTAACCTCAACGTATCATATTAGTCCCTCCTCCTTTCACACTGTCTCTAAAATGAATTAGGTTTCCTTACAGTATGATCGTACATTCATAAGAAAACGTCAACATATCATATCCGTCAACATATCTTAACCTCAACGTATCATATTAGTCCCTCCTCATTTCACACTGTCTCTAAACTGAATTAGGTTTCCTTACAGTATGATCGTACATTCATAAGAAAACGTCAACATATCATATCCGTCAACATATCTTAACCTCAACGTATCATATTAGTCCCTCCTCATTTCACACTGTCTCTAAACTGAATTAGGTTTCCTTACAGTATGATCGTACATTCCTAAAAAAACGTCAACGTATCATATCCGTAAACGTATCTTAAACTCAACGTAGCATATTTGCCTCTCCTTCGTTCAGTATCTAAGAACGAATTAGGTTTCCTTACTGTATGATCGTACATTCGTAAGAAAACGTCAACGTATCATATCCGTCAACGTATCTAAACTCCAAAGTATCACATTTGTCCCTCCTTTCACACTGTATCTTAGAATGAATTAGATTTCCTCACAGTATGGTCGTATTATACATTCGTAAAAAAAGCGTTAACGCATTATATGTCATCAACGTATCTTAACCTCGACGTATCATATTTGTCCCTCCTCCTTTATCACTGTCTCTAAGAACTAATCAGGTTTCCTTACCGTTTAATCGAACATTCGTAAGAAAACGTCAACGTACCTTAATCGCAACGTATCACATAACATACCCATAAATTATTAAGAACAAGTTGAAAAGTGTGGATATCAAGATATAAAAACTCGTCTTTCGGACGACCCATTGGACGTTGCACATCAACCCAGTTGCATTTCAGAAGTACACAATCTTGACAGATCAAACCCAAAGCTCCGACGTTAAGGTTTCTGATCAAAGTTTTAAGATGATTGGTAGGTTTAATCTATCGCAGCCTTTGGTTAGACTGAGTGTTTTTAATAGCGCTATTATAATTTATAATAAGCACATACGCGACAAAAAGTGAATAGCAAAAATTGATATGTAAATCGGTCTAAGAGTTAAACCAGTTCGGAAGTGAATTCGCCATACGGAAGGGAAATCCCCGCACTATTTGCCCAAAAAATATATGATACTTATTAATTTGAAGGTCACGTCTCTCAACATTGAGGCCACGAAGAAGATGAAGAATTATTTATTATAAGTTAGACCTGTCGTCTATTACGAGAATCTTCAGGACTGCCTCTCTCGAGGGTATTTCATGCATTGT